>PNEQ01024962.1:0-40102 GCA_003012365.1 Medauroidea extradentata | reverse complement strand
ACATAAGTTCAGACAAAGCTTTCTGACGACCGTGACAGGTGAGACTACGCTCGTGAAGGAGAAGAGGTAGGTACAATTGAAGTTGGGTGACCTCTACACTGAACACGAAGTGTACATAGCCGACATCAAAGATGAGTGTTTACTGGGCCTGGATGTGTTGCGCAAGTTAGAGTGTTGTATAGACATTGGGAGTACTAAGGGCTGGCAACCATGAACTGGTAATGATGCCACGAAGTGATCTATCCTCGCCAACCAGCTGCCAAGCGGTCTGTTGCGAGACAACTGTTTTGCCGGCGTCCAGTGAGATTGTCATCCCCGCACACTGTCAAGGTAATTTGGTGCGGCATGTTGCTCTGGTCGTACATAAGGCAAGAGAGCTCCGTCTCCCGAGCGACCTGATGTTCGGACGACCGGCGGAGGAAGACCAGATTGCATCTCCAGTGTATGCCAGCGAGTTACGTCGCAAGTTGGTTCACACTCACAACTTTGCCCGGCGACACCTTAGGATCAACACCGACAGGATGAAGACTCGCTACGATAGGAATGCACAAGATGAAAAATTTTAAGAAGGTCAACTAGTGTGGTTGTACAACCCTCAGAGAATGAAGGGGTATTGTCCCAAGCTGCAGAAGAATTGGGAAGGCCCTTATAAAATAGTGAAGAAGATCAATGACGTTGTGTTTCGAATTGTTCGTCGAGGCTCTCGGGCGAGAGGACCTAAAGTTGTACACATCGACAGATTAGCCCTCTACGATGGACCTGAGGCTGTTGTGTCTGTTCGGGACGAACAGACTTAAGGAGGGGGCAGTGTTGCGTGCCATGTTCCTGGAGGCCAGTGGTCGGCGGCTGTTTCGTAACACCTTGAGGGCTGGCCGATGACTCAAAGCCCGGGTGGCTCATAGTGGGAATCCTGCCGAAACTACGTCATAGATACCTGTCCCAACTGCGTCTTAACCCTTCGAGGGCGGCCTACGTGACTAATAGCACATCCGAAACATGATGAAATATCTATTTTTAGACCCCTGTAATGCGGTAAATCCCCGACTGTTTCACTGAGTATAAGAAGGCCGAATCGTGAGATTTGGGGAGAGGTCGCTATTGGTCGAGCTAGAGGAAGGTGCTATGGTTGTGGAGATAGACTGGTGAAGACATCTTGGTGACGTCAGAGTCTACTGTGAGGCGGCAGGCGGCTACCTTCGGAGCAGTGTTGGACGAACCAAGAGGACTGCTGCGGCGGGCTGACAAGCGAAGAGGAGGTGCGCGACGGGAGTCGAACCGAAGACCTCAAGAGTGAAGACAGCGGTGCACTCGGGGTGCTCCGCAGCACATGGTGAGCCATCACGACTGCGGACTATTAAGGTTGTACACTGTCACTACTTGAAAGACTGTTGATTGTATATATGACTGAATTTTTTTGACAGTTGTACTGTTTAATTAATTGACGGTAGACATTTTTTGTGCTTTAATTGTCAAAGTTAATTAACGTGTCTGTGACACAGTGGTAATTGTGTGCATAACTAATTGTGTTGTGAGAGTCATAGTTGATTACTGTTTTGTGTATTTCGTAGCTTTGTGAGCTATTAAATCCAGTACTTAATTTAACTCTTTTATTTATAATTATAAGACCTCTATCCCAAAAGAACTCATGGGAATTGCCCACATATAAAGTTTATGTCTCAAACTTTTAACAATATGCTCTGGCAACAGATTAGCGAATCGCTTAATAGAATTCAGCGTTCTATACACCTTACTGCAAATATATGATGTGTGACCAGCCCACGATAGATTTTCATCAATTACTACACCCAAACTTTTAACGCTACTGCTGATGTTAATGACTGTTTCTTTAAGCAAAATATTAGGAAAGGAAGTTTCTTAGCAGCTGTAAGTAGAGATGGGGATCCGATTATTATGCATTGGATTTTTTGAGGATTAATCTGAACACCATTTGCTTCAGACCATTTTGATACCTCATTAAGATCCATAGTAATTTTCTGAAAAGAAGAGATTGTTTGATTTTGAGCTGATGGTATATACATCTGGAGATCGTCCGCGTAAATATGATTGCTGGTATGAGATAACCATTTTGGAAGATCATTTATAAATAATGAGAACAGTAGAGGACCCAACACTGATCCTTCAGGTACGCCTTTAAAAACTGCTTGCCAGCGAGACTTCATACCGTTTAAAATTACGCACTGATATCTTTCCGATAAATACGATTTAATCCATTCACACGCTGACAGAGAAAAATTGAAAAAAAATTCTTAACTTAGCTATTAGTATTTCATGATCAACAGAGTTGAAAGCTTTGCTGAAGTCAATTAATGTCAGAAGGGTGATTTGCCTAGAGTCCATAGAACGCCGTATGTCATCGGTAACGTTAATTAGTTCAGTACAAGTACTGTGTTGGTATCTGAAGCCAGACTGTAAGTGGTTTAATAGGTTATGTTTATTCATATGAGAATAAATTTGTTCATGCACAATGTATTCAAGGGCTTTTGACAAACAAGGTAATATACTTATTGGCCTGTATTCGCACATACTACTTGGATTTGATATTTTAGGAATAGGGCACACACAGGCCTTTTTCCAGCTAGGTAAAATAACAGGTAAGATTAAATAAATAAGTTTTATAGGGATTGCATCATTGCCCTCTGCTCTATATTTGATGCGTTTAACAGCTTTATATACATCAACAGGCGATACTTGTCTAAAAAACAGTTTGTTTTCAATATCTATACTGTGCTCAACTGCTTTCATTTATAGCATTTATAAGGGCAATCTTAACCGCATTATTTTCAGGCTTGCACCGTAGCTCAGAAAAATGACCGTTTAGCTCATCAGGTGTGAATATAATCATTCACTTAATGTTAAGTTACATTCTAGTACTAGTGTATGAATTATGGTTTCCCCCCCTTTTTTTTATTATATATTATATTTTCAACTCTATTTTGGAAATTAATGTACCTATGTAATATTTTTACTACTTCATAACTGTGTGTAGTTATATAATTATTTTTAAAATGAACTTAATTTTAAATTAATTGTAACTTGTAATAATGGCTCATATTTGATGTAAAAGATATGTGAAGTGTTGTGGATCTATTGTAAGAAAATGCGGCTCTGCCGTAATTACGCCTCTGAAGACGTAAATAAATAAATAAATAAAATATAATAAAAAAGAAATAAATCAGTACACTGCTAGGTGGAATAGACGATGGGTTGGAAGAGCGAAGGAAAAGGTGTACAAGAGGGAGGGTGGTCGTGAAAGGGGGTGGAGGAGGGGGCAGGCGCCGGTCGCCAGGTGAGGCAGGATGCCAGGGGTCGGGTCGCCAGGCGCCAATGCGTCCTGCGGACCCTGGACCTGGTTTCCGCTTCCGGCCAGACCGGTCTCCCCACACTCCATAACTCTTCCCCCCTCCCATACTAAAAGCCACTGGATGATTATCATGTGTTGACATTTCTACAGAAAAGTATTTTGCATTTTGGAATACCGTACAACGGGGTGAATAGGATCAAAAGATTTAAAACAAAAAGTCCGAAATCTACTTTAGAATTTTTTTTGATAGACAAATAAATAGTTTTATTGGAAACTTAACTTTAAAAAAGAAAAGTTGAAAGAGGTAAATGTGTTCCAATTTTTTATCCTAATTTAATTTAATTTAACATCGTCTTTTCTTTCATGGTACCAAACACACAAACATTACATAAGTCTTACTGGATAAATTACATTTTACACTATAATTATTTTAGAAAACAATAAATCCAGCACACGACTATTTTATGTGAAAAATAGTACCCATCAGATTAATTAATTATTATAATTAGATTTTATAAATGTATAATAGGGTTGGATCATGTCGCACATTGATAAAATATTAAATACTACCTCACTACCATTTTACGGTACTGCACAGTTCGAGAGCGAGCTGTGATAGTTTGCACAAAAACAACTGCTTATTCCACGTCAAACTGTAAAAAGAGGTGTGAGCAGAACTATCAAAAAATGTAATTCTTACATGAAAGAGACTATGCGTCGTTCTTGGTGAAACTAGCCTACCACGCGCTTCACACGTGTTTCACTGTGTTCGTAAATGCGTTTTTTATACGAAACTGTTCCACGTGTGACCCTTGTGGCAATGTAATAAAATAAAACTCACTTCGGCCAAGGACACCATGCTCATAAACACGAGTGGCTGGCTTCTATGGCAACATTAAATATTACACAGTGTACTGACTGTGAAATCACTGAAGGTAGAAATATTCTCGGTGGTACCTTGTACATTGAGGTACATCAAACCATGCACAGCATTAACGCTACAGATAGGCGTACTTGTATCCGGCCCAGAAAAATTCCCGGTTTCACTATGTAGGTTAGCCTCCAAGCAGCAATGCCAACCTTGAGCAATACCAGGATCGTATTTCTTTCCCGAAAAGATCGTGCAAAGTCGTTATAGGATCGTACATTAATTTTAAAAAAGAGACAAAATTTCTAAAGGCCTTCGAATGCGGAGATAAATCTTTTAAAAAGTAACAGAACAACATTTTTGCCTGCAATTGCGTACAAATTTAATTTCCAGGCAGTAGAACCGATGTATACCGTGCATTGCAAAAATAACAAATTTAAATTTATTAAACCTAAAAAGTATGTTTAACACAGTAAGTAATAGAGATTAAAAGTGTTCTGTTAAAATATCCACTAAGGTAGGCTATGCATGGAGTAAGAAAACTGCTGACGATCGCACAATTAGCGTTCGATCCGATTGTTGGATCGTAGATCGTATAAGACATGAAATTATTGTGTTTGTACGATACTGAACTTACGGTTGGCAACGCTGCATCTGTATACTAAAGAAAACTATATCCGCACATTGGCTGCTCGCTGACACAGTGATATCACATGATCGGGTTTGTATTTAGTTGCTACTTTATTATTATCTCAGTGTCTTCCATGACGTGTCAGATAAGTCAAGTGCCAGCTGTGAATTTGTGAAGAATCTACAGATGTGCCCAAAAGAAAACGCGAATATTTCACGTCCCTAGCGATAAAACGAGCTTTTTAACAAAGGCACATGTTCACAGCTAATAAGTTAACCTTGTACCCCTCTATGTTATTCCACGACAAGAGAAATTTCGTTGCGTCTGCCAATCCAAAACAAAGACAACTATAATACTAGGTGCTGCCTACAGTGTCATGTGTCATAATTAATTAATAATTTGTCCTTACACGGCTATAGTCTTTGAAGCATATATCCCGCTACGAAACGTGGCTGCGTTTCTGGAAATTGAAGTTAAAAAATATATATTCCGGTACCGGGAATCGAACCCGAGCCTCCTGGGTGAGAGCCAGGTATCCTAGCCACTAGACCATACCGGATCTCTGTTGTTCAGAAATTATTTTTATATTACCTTTAACTAAAATTAATTTTATATTTTGATACAGTACATTCAGTTAAAACTAAATGCTTGTATTTAGAAATATGTCCAAATTTACAACTTGAGAGGTAGGTTAAGTTCATAAGCTCTAACTTTATATTTTCTTAGTTAAATTATTACAGTGGTCTGCGAATTGATATTGCGAATTAGAATTCATCAAATGAACTACATATTTCGAGTGGGATAACCCTAGCAGAAATTTCAGAACGGCTCGGCGACGTAGTTTGTTGAGCGCCGCTAGATGGCAATGCAGCAGCAGTAGGAGGTCTGTTAGCCCCCTCCACCCCCCCCCCCCCCCCCCCCCCCCCCATCCTCAACATAATGGTCCAAGACTGATCATGCCTTTCGCCTGTTGAGGAAGTGTTCCAACTTTGGAAATAGTGTTTGAATTTTGCATTTTGTTTTTGCAAACCTAGCAATGGAACACCTCAACTGTCAGTTATTGCCAGCTTGCCCTGCTGCCTGGTGTCATGTCATCGAAGCTGGAGAATGTTTTTGTTTTGATGTTTCACTTTATGACGGAATACTGGTAAGGCCGGGATTACGATACATTCACGTTCACTTTACTTTCACGTAAACAGGAAACACATTGACACACGCACTTGAACGGGCCCTATCACGATGGCGCCACTTAAAACTTACGTTCACTTTCACGTAACGAAAAACTTGTCTATGTCAAGTTTTTAAGTTAAAGTGATACGTGAAGTTCTATCACGTGATCGCCTGGGCCAATCTCACATTGCGGAGGAGTTACGGCCTTGTTACCGAGTTTTACAGTGATTTCGAAAATATATTTTTTAAGGCTACCTAATACTCATATGAAAATTTTGCTCCACAGTTTTGACACTTCTATGTTATAATTTGTAGTTGAATTTTTTTGTAGAAATGTACTGAACGGCTTTTTAGATTTCATCACCCCAAAGTACTACGTTTTTCGTCATGAAAATAAGCAAAAATGAAGTATAATAATATTTTTTGCTGACGAATGCTACATTATTTTTAAAAACACATCCACAGTATTGTGCATCGTGTGACTGTACATTGACTCAAATTTTTTCAAAGCTTTTGGTTAAAAAATATTTGAGTTATTGTCACCAATCTGAAAAAAAAAAAAACTCTGGAACAAGCTTTTAATGTCTTCTATTGTGTCATGATATATTTGACTATTAATTTCAAGGCTCTCGACGTTTTTCATTGGCTGCTTACATCTTACATGAAGGATCGTAATACGGCACGTCAATTATTACGTATTACGTACACGTGATACGTGACCATGAAGTCATCGTAAGGTAAGTGGGCTTTACGTCTCGTCTACAGTGAGTAGAGGTCATCAGAGACGGTGACACAGCTGGAGTCAGACTGGAGCGATTTCGGGAAACCATGGAAAACCGAAATCAGAACGGCCGGAGCCGGGGATCGAACCCGAGACCTCCCGAATGCGAGTCCAACGTGTTATCGTTGCACTACATCGTTAGGTACGGTATATTGGTTTGATTTAAAAAAAAAAATATGGTGTACCTAAATGGCGAATGCTAAGCAAAGAATTTGAAAAAAAAAAAAAAAAAGTTACAAATAAACTTATTAAGTTTAATATTTTAAAAAAAACTGTAGGAAATACTATACCCCTGCTCACGGTCGTAGAAGAACAGGTCTGGACACTCGGCTATCTACCAATGTATTTTGCTTGACCCCCTTGTTGTTTGGCTGTAGTTCGTCAAGTTACCGAGAATGTTGTACGTTTTGGCGCTGTAATCCGGGCAGTCGGACTCAACTCCGCCCACATTTTTCCGTTGTTAACATTATAAAGTAAATAAATATTTCTGGAACATGATTTAAAATTGTGAGCGAAGGAAGTATTTCATAAACTGATAAAAAAATACATTTTTTTAAATTGATTATCTTAGTTTTTTGGGGGGGGGGGAGTGGGCGGAGTTTGAGTCCGATCGCCCTGATTGCAGCGCCAAAGACGTATAGCATTATCGTGAACTTGGCGAACTACAGCCAAACAACAAGGGGTTCAAGTTTCCAGGCGAGTGTCCAAACCTGTTCTGCAACGGCCGTGATTTAGACTTTTTTGTTTGGTAATTTGTAGGCCTAATTTGTATGTAACTTATGGTAGTCTACGAAACACCAAAATACGTCACTGATTTTGTACACAAAATTGGGTCACGTGACCATTTTGTTTGTACTATTTTTGCTACATTTTCTTACGCCTAAATGAGAGCAGTACGAGTGTTTATTAGTCGCTACTTCACACGAATATGTGAAGTAGTCTGTTTTTCTTTCTTTTTTTTTTTCATGTTAGTCATCATTAGTTTTTAATTATTTTTTTCTTAGTTTTTAGCAGTTCTATGTATATGTAATTTTATTTTGTGCATCTGTAAAAAAATGGTTAAGTGTAAGAGAAGGCTACATGCCTTAACTTCGCCATTTGATAAATAAGACAATAAATAAATAAATAAGATATCAAAAAATCTGTTGGGCAGTTTTCTTTAAAATGTTTTTCTCCATGTTGTCTTTTTCCCCCAAGGAATTACATGAAATAGATTTAGCTAATTATGTAATCAAGTAAACTAGTTTTAATTCACTATTCAATACTATACAATTTCATGTCTTAAAAAATGGCTGTTACGGCAAGAACCATTTCAAACTGAACTGCCAAACATATGTGGTGAGGAGTGTCTATTGAATAAATTGTCTAAAACAGTCTGTAGTTCGTACGCTTGAACCCAAACCCAGTTTATGCAGAGCAAAGAAATGTATGTATGTACATATGTATGTATGTATGTATGTATGTATGTATGTATGTATGTATGTATGTATGTGTGTGTGTATGTATGTATATATGTATATATGTATGTACGCATGTAAGTATGTACGAATGTATGCACGTATGGATGTATTTTATGTTACTTTGTATCACAATGTACGTATGAAAAAATCAATATTACCCCAATCTTCCCAGTGACTGAGAATTGTCAGACTATTGAGACATTGTATTCGTGTGTCATTGTGTGTGGGTGTGTATTTGTGCGTGTGTGTATCTTTGTGTGTGTATGAGTAATGTTCACTCCTTTTTTATTATTATGTATATTTGTAACTCTGTTTTGAAAAAAAAAAGGCATCTGTGCAATATTTTTCCTAAAGTTTGTACATTGCATTTGTGTGTAGTTATATTATTTTTATCATTTTTATATCTCAACTTTAATTCTAAAATGACTATAATTTGTGATAATGGCTAAGATTTGATGTAAAATAAATGTGAAGTGTTGTGAGTTCTGTGTAAGAAAAAGCCACCACGCCTTGACTGCGCCTTTAAGTCGTGATGTATAAATAAATAGAATTGTCTCAACCAGGTATTTAAGTCCAGAGGCGTATCTATAGTGCCCATCTACTCAGGCCGATAAACTATGTGTACAGATACGCCAGATAACGTTTTATTTTTTTAAAAAAACCTGCATAATGACTGCTCAGGGAGAAGTAATATTCAGTGAACATTTCATGTGTTTGTACCTAATCCTTGATTTCGTAATTCGCAAAAGTAGCATGTTTTCGCGGTCATTTAATAATAATAATAATAATAATAATAATAATAATAATAAATCGTCTTTATTTGGCGCAGTTAAGGCAATTTTGCCTTCTCTTACACTGAACATTATAAATCACACACATTCTACAATTGACACTGTTAAATATATATATATATATATATATATATATATATATATATATATATATATATATATATATTATAACACAGGAGAAAAAAGTGAATTTTGTAAGTGCCTAGTTAAAACATGGTCAACAGAAAAATAAATAAAATAAATCTTATGAATGTTTAATACTAGTCTACAAGAACACTATAAGTAAAACACAACATAGATAATTTATCAATATACACATAAATTACAAATATTACAAGATTAACAATATTTAACGTGTTTAATCGGTGTTAGCAGTTTATCATGATAAACGTACTTACACAAAAACTTAGTAATTGCATGTACTTAGCCCTGAAAATCTTAATCACTGTAATTAATCATAGCCAACTAGGCACTACACAAGTTCTAGCAAAGCAGTCTCATTATATATCAATAACACATAAACAGTGATAATTATAGTTGAAGCATTAAATGACACTGAAAAACATATATAATAATAATAATACATAATCAAAGGAGATATTACAGTAAAGATGAAAAGCGTTATAAAAAATAAGAAAATCATTTATGCAGCCATTCATCCAAGCATTCATACAAAAATGCTTCCCCTTACAGACCCCGATCACGCAATAGTAAGCACTGCATTATCTTCTTTCTGAACAGCAAGCAAGAGCCTGTACCACGTATGTTTTGGTTTAGATTTTTTAATACGTAATAGGTCCATCAGTACTCATATATCTTTAATATTACGTCATAAATGTTTAGACCGAAAGAAAGGGGAAAAAATGGAAAATTCTGGACAACCTCACAGTGATATAATCTTGTTTCATATAACTTCAGTAAATTTTGATAGCTGTTTGAGTAATTGCTGTTGACGTATTGTAACAACGCAGTACAAATCTGTCATTACGTACGGCGTAATGGACGTCTCAGGTTCATTTTAGAACGATAAATGTCGACTGACATAACACCAAACTTCTGCAACACAACACTTAAAATATAAGTGCCTTTATAACTGGCAAACGTTAGTAGTCAGTGGCGTAGTTACGGAGGGAGACACGGGTGACGTGTCCCCTCCCAGAGCCCACCATTCCAAAGGCAGCCAACCCTTTGTGAAATAGTGAAGAGTAAACACAAATATATTTTCCACAAGCCCTGCAAATTTTTGTTATCAGTGTACATTGTAAATGAATCCGATAAATTCATAGTTGGAAATTTCAAATGTGAAAGTTTAGGAAGTTCATTCTAGCCCTTCGTGCAATACATTTCGTACGAAAGAAATACACATTTTTTTTGTTGACACAATTTGAGAAGAGAGTTTCTGTTACAAATATTCTAATTCAGCAGTGAAATTACGTTCTTCAGGTATATCGAACTGGAGCTTGTCCCCTCCCAAAATTAAATTCTAGCTACGCCACAATTAGTATTTATTGCAGAGTATATACATGTGCGTTGAGCAGTTTTACTGTAAACTCTTTATCTGCCGAAGTTTCTGAACTATGCTCGGCGCTGTGTTGCCAGACGTCCCCAGAAGTATGGTATTTGTATCAGATTTTCTCACTTGGTACCAGAAACTAGCTTTTCAACCTGGCAAACAATACCAGAGTTTTGACTGCAAAAGAATCATAGTAAAATCTACTTTTGCTTGGTAATAATTAACGTCACTGTTATGTACTCTGTCATATTGACTTACGCTATAAATTAATGCTCGTATTTTTACTTTTTTTTAGTATAGCCTTAGATTTGTTTGAAATGTCATAATATAATTGAATGTTGTAGACAGAAATTCTTGTGCAGTGTATGAAGAGGCAACACCGCCTTAACTGTGCCATTAATAGTGTCGCATTATTATTATTTTATCTGTATGTTTTTTAATGTCCTTTGTTAATTGTATATCCAGTGTTTCTGTATTTGTATCTGTTTTTTGTGTAGTGTCATCAAGGGCGTCATTTCAGGTTTTTATTAGGGGTGGGAGGGCAAGATTTTTTTTGGCGAAAGTGACCTTGTTGGGTCTTTTTTATTTATTTAGCATGTATAAATTAGAAACTGTAATAATAATAAAACTTCAGTTTTATTAGCATGATTTAAAGAACAAAATACAAAATATTTCTTTTATACACTTAAAATTCTAAATTCCGGGGGTGGGGGTCATTTGCCCCCCTCTCCCTGGCCAACTAAATGACGCCCCTGAGAGTCATCCTGTTATTGGTCGCAAGACTGTTGGATGGCACTTTAAAAATAATAAATAAATAAATAAATAAAATAATTAAATTAATTATTATTATACCCCACCTTTTTTTACTGCATGTGGTAGCCCGCTACCGTTCTTTTTGTTAAGTACGTATGTACCAGAATTTCGAGAAGAATGCCAGATAGTTAGTTTGCCTGGTAACAAAATGTCAATTTGTTGAACTGACAAGACTGAGGAAACGTCGTAGTGCGCGACTTCGTAGTCAGTTTGTTAGCGAGTCACCTGTCTGCCGCGTACTGGCCTCGACGACCTTTACAAACCTGTTAGCGGCCACCAACTCGTGGACCTTCAACACCGCTGTAGCAGTGCCATGAGGGGGGGGGGGGTATAAATAATTACAGGTATCACAGCGCAGGTCGCACGGCATTTACGCGGCGTCCACAAAGCCACGCAGGGTTCAATTACACCGGTATGTCGGAGCCATAGAACAGAGAGTATATATAGGTGGATTCTAATACAGGTTAGAAATATCAGGGGACATTTCTGCCGCTTGAGGCCATGGTGTCGGCAAGGGGTGCAAACTGACCAATCTTGGAGCGTTCCTGTGGCCGCGATAGCCGAATGGAGCCGACCCCCCGTAGCTCAGGTGGTTCAGCGACCGACATAAACGAGGGGTTCTGGGTTCGATTCCCAGCTTCGGCTGGGTGCCAAATATGTGTTTGTCCAATTAGTCTCAAAAATCGTCTCTCTACAATTGTCTCACGACATTTACTCGGGGTTGCATACATAAGTCACATTAAAGGGAGGAGTGTTCGGTGCAGTGATGATGCGGCAGCTACCGCCTCGCCACTGCACCAAACATTTGTAATGATAAAAAAATGGTCAGACTATTCGCTTCCCACCAAGGTGATCCGGGTTCGATTCCTGGCGGGGTCCGGTCCCCAGGTTTTCGCATGTGGGAATCGTGCCAGACGATACCGTTTGTGGGCGGGTTTTCTCTGGGATCTCCCGTTTCCCTCGCCCTTTCATTCCGGCTCTGCTCCATGCTCATCTCATGTCACCCCTCACCAGCGCTAAAAATCTCAATGTTGAGGGCTAACCAAAAATCTCTCATTCACTCACGGAGGTTTCCTGAAATTAAAAATAATTTTAACATCCGTAAACCTCCCGCGCAGACGTTTTCTGAGAGTAAAATTATTTTCAAATCAAAACACCAGTGTTTTTAAAATTCGATTGTTATAGAGGCCTAGATATTATCTAATTAAAATTTATAAAAATTACCTTTTCCCAAATTTGTAAATTTTGTGGTTTCAAACCCTTATTTTTCTAAACACAGTTTTTTTTAAATTTTCACTCGAAATTAAAGCATACTACCGCATAGTGATATATAAATAAACGTCCGCTGATAAAATTTCTACTCGGCAAAATAATTTCATCTGATTTTGATGAGTAGTTAATATTTTATTGACGATTGAGTATTCCAGTCGTCCTCTCGACATTGTACCTTTCCATACCCCTTAAGTTGATCATTCAAAACGCGAAATTGGTTTCTTGTCACTTTAAAATTAAATTAAATGACTTGTATCATTTCCAATACTATTTATATTTAATTATACTACTGTTTTGTAATTATCTGGTCCCTTAGGAATAGCAGCGACACTAGCGGTAGATGTTTTCCTGCGCCAAACTCTCCCATGAGAAAAATAAGTTTTTCCAACTTGTACTAGAATTAACCTTAATGGAAGGTAAAGTCCCAGCAGTTTCTTTGAATACGCGTTACTACTAGCGCTCATGTGAAAGCACTGCACACTAACCATAAAAGTGCAGGAAAATCAAATCCATATTTCTGAATTTCGTACTTGCATTATAAATTAAATCTTTTAAACGTAAATTCATAAATTATGCTTGCATATAAATTGTTACACACGCATATATAACCATTAATATGAATGAAATGTGGTTTATTTATGCTGCAAAATTATGACCTGACTAATTATTCAGCACAAAACATTATAGTAATTTAATAATGGATTAAATATTTAAATTTTCATGCAGTATATATATATATATATATACATATATATATACATATATATATATATATATATATATATATATATATATATATATATATATATATATATATACAACAAAGTAGTAAAGGATATTTAAAAGAATAAGGATTATATACTTTAAAATAATTTAAACGTACGTGCAGTCCGAATGAGAATGAGGCAGATATTTGGTGGTAAAGTGAAGACATTTTGGTCAGAACGGACAGGTTCTCTTATCTCCACTGTTTTTGCTATAGTAATTTCCTTAAGAAGGCGTAGCACATAATTCAACGCTAAAAGCATTAATCTATAACTGAAGGTTCCTTGAAGCCAAATTGCGATAACTAAACAATAGCAGTCCTAGGCAATAGTTTTAGCCAACATTTTAAACAAAATTGTTTCCAGTGTTACGAACTTCTGAGGCACAATCTCTGACGCCAGAACCTCGTGCATTCAACTGCGGCGCAAGAGATCACGCGTAACGAATTAGTAATTTTGGATAAATATTTACTCATAACGTTGGCAAATACCATTATCTAGCATTATCAAGGATTTTCATTGAGTATGGTCCATATTGGCTTCGAAAAAAGCGTAGAAATCTATTTATGTTTTCAGCATTTATTTATCTACCACGCACACTCTTTATGGTCACCGTGTAGTGCCCCATAGTGAACACGGATCAGCAGGAATATTGCACGTTATTTCAACGCTTGACTCGTTGAGGTGATGTGGTGTTTGATGCTAGCTTCAATGGCGCCCTTATGGCTTCGTCATTTCTGAGCCTCTAATGCGCAAAACCGCCCAATGTCTTTCAATTATTTTAAACAATTCCAAATAATTCGAATGTTTTTAAACCAATTGCTTTGAAAAAATTTGAGACTGTGTACAGTCATACGATACAAAATTTTGCCAGAGCGTTTTTTTTTCTAATAATGTACCGGTTGCTAACAAAATCTTATATTTCTTCATTTTGACTTTTTCACAAACGAAGTATGTGATATTTCAGGGGCAATAAACCTAAAAATCCGTTTGGTGTATTGCAATAGAAAAATTCAGGTACAAACAATTATAAGTGTTAAAACTGTAAGAATGAATGTTTGATACATGTATTAATTTGCGTTAAAAATACTTTCGAAACCACTGCAAAACTAAAAAGCGAGGCCTTACTGATATGGCACAACTAAATCAAATGAGTGTTATTGTTAGTAGTCGGTAAGAGTCAAACATTTATTTCAGTTTTCCTCTGAAGTAATTCAATACAATGTACTAAGCTATGTGGGGTAGGAACCAAATGTTTAAGTGCTTACAGTGATGGATGTGCCAAAGCGAATATGAAGTGATAAAATAAACTTGTAACTAAAGGTGCAAGGTGCAAGTGAATAGTAGTTCTCAAGGGGAAGCCACACGCTAGCTGAGCGTCTTGTGCATAGAGGTGATGAAGGCATGTGGTGAATAAGTGAGAGTCGCCCTTATAGACCGCGGTCGATCGCTGTCACTGTAGTCTAATTGCACGCAAATTAGATATGTAACAATTTGTTATTATTGCCTGCGTCAGAAGCCAAAGGATTGAACTACAGATGTCAGGATATATTTTTCTCCTTTGCCTTCTAAAGACTAAGTACCAATGTCCTAAAAACGCCATTTTTAGCCTTTCTCGTTATTGTTTTTTTTTTTTTAATGACGTACGATAGGACTGAAGTTAAAAGTGGAGGCTACTTACAATAGACTTTTACCTGTCCTAGAAAGGTTCTGTTTTCCCAGTATCGACATATGCATATACGAGCAAACATTTAGTTTACAGAAAACATCTTCATAGACAGGGGTGCCCACAAGGAGGGATCATTGCACAAGTTGCACATTTAGCATTTTTTGGGGTATTTTTTTTTAAAGAATAAAGTGTTTAATAATAAACGAAAATAGTTTTCGTGATTGCACAAGTGCTGTCTTGGTATTACATACAAAGCAGGCTAGTAAAAACCAGAGCAGTTGTATTTGTTTACGATTGTTTTACGAAATGGTAGCCTAAATATATCTCCAGTGCTGAAGTGTAACTCGTAGTAAATATGTTTTTTCAGTTTGCTAATGAAAAAATTCTGTTGTTCACTATGCTGAAAAGGATTCCATATGTCCCAGACACATTGAATAGCTTGCGCATTAATGGTCAGGTATGAGATAAAGGAAGGTGGTGTTGAAATTGGGGGGTGGGGGATTTGTACATTGTGTCTTGGGGGGAGGGGGGGCAACCCTGTTCATAGAGAATCCTCTTAGCATTAATTAAATTAAGTAAACAACCTCATATAACTGCATACTTAGGCTAACAGTACTGCAAAATTAATTTGTGTCTCATCACAAATCAATATTTTACCTATGCAGCCCTCCCCAAGTCATACATAAACAAGAGTTTTGAAAAAAAAAACACAAGAAAACTTACATCTAACTACATTTAGTTTAATCACTATATAAAAAATTAAACTCCATTAAGTTCTATAAATCACAACCCCCGAACAACACACAAGAAATTTTCGGACTAAAACAGCCGCATGAATTTAAGACTTATGAAAAAGATACAAAGAGGGCGAGAAGAACATGAAACAATTCAGACTAAATTATGTGATAATGTTGATTATACCATCGGGTAAGGAGTTTCCGAGATGCGAGATAGCGTCCAAAATATTCAAATGACAGCAATTTTTAATATAAATACCTGGCGTGGCGAAAAACAGCAGTATCCGAACGAACTGATTGCTAAATAAAACTAAATTTGTGCCAAGTGTCACGGAATGCTGTTTACTTACAGATTAAAGAGTTAGTAGTAGACACACACACACGTCTACACACAGGAAAGTGGTTTTATAAACCTCTGTTTCCTTTGGACAGTAGGATACAAAAATGCCAGGTATATTTTACAAAACAAAATTGTTCTCAAGTACTCCTTTACATTACTTTGAACAAAGGTCTGTGTTTAGAAATAGGTTTTACGATAATTGTAATGCTATCACAAACATTATCATTGAAGGGTATAGAAACAACAGGGTTCGTTCATTTGGGAACCATAAATAATAATAATAATAATAATAATAATAATAATAATAATAATAATAATAGATCTGCATTCAATAATGGCCCAGTTAAAGAATTGTTGCTTTCTATTCCACTATACTATAAACCTTTGAATATACGATACTCAATTATTTGAACACTTCGCCTACAAACGTAAATTAATACTGATACAAAATACGGAATAAGGTAAAAAAAATTATGAACTATAACTGTTAAACATAAATAAGTAGAAAAACGTTATCAAGACATAAAGGTTAATAAAAAACATAAAAACAAAAGAGGCAACCAGATAATTTACAAAAGCACGAATCTACTTAGGCCTCTGTATTTGTTTATTCAACTAGGTAAGATAAGGTTTCTTACAAAGGGACCAGACACAACATGCCAAAAGCTTTCCAGTGGGTGGGATAAAGCATTTATCATGTCCCTGTGAATACAAAGTAGCACAAATATAATGGCTCGCTGCGCCTCTTACTGGCAAAATGCCCGGCCCATGAAAGTCACGCAATATCTTTCTTCATGTTCACAATGGCACATAGATCTCGGACTTGCGAATATACTTCATCGTTCGAACAACAACATCCGGTACAGTCTGTAGTTCAATGACCGGTATGTTTGAATCCACTGTTTCGCTGTTTTGTACAGCCCCACCACCTGTCATCTGTCCATTAGCTGCTTACTCACTGGAACAGCAGACAATGAACGAATACACAGGGCTTGATTGTGCATAGGACAATGGATTTTAGCATGCCGGTTATTAAGCATGCGAATTTTTTCTATACCTAGTTGAAATTAACATTACTATGAAAATCTATTTCAGTCATCAAGTGGATTATTTAGAAACATTTGTTATCAAATAAAGTCAGACATATTTACAATTATGTAACTGTCACTGAAAAATGTACTTACTACATAAACTGATAAAAAAATCATCCCACTATAACTGTCGCAAGTAAAGCCGGATTCACAACCACACTTAACGTACGTACGAACACACGCACGTACGCCAAGTATTAGAGATTGGATTCACAAAGATATTTAATATAGACACGCGCGGAAATTGTTTATGTAATAACTAAATGTTGGTAATAAGTAATCGTAATTTACTTTAATTTTTCGAAGCGAATCAAGTAATTTATGACCATAAGATAAACGGCTTATCAATATAAATTTATATTTATTTGAGTCTTACGTTTGCACATGCTGCATTCACAACCACCACTTAGCGTACGTACATACGAAGTAGAAAGTTGATCAACTCTATTACGTACGTACGTGCTCTACGCGAGATTGTGAATGCTAGCATGCACACTCGTTGATTCTACTTTTACACGTACGTACGCCCGTACGCTAAGTGGTGGTTGTGAATCCAGCTTAAGCAGTAAAGTCGCAAAAATTGAGCGTAGCGTGACTCAATTTTGGGGGGAGTGGGGGGAATATTAAACATTTTAGGAACACATTAATTACCTTAAGTATATTTTTGTAAAACTACAAAACTTTTACTTACTTTATTTTTCTGCAGTAGTTTACGTAGACATCAATGTTGCAGTGTGCAATATTTTCGTTTTGTAGACAAAATTTCATTAGTTTTAATTGTGTTGGACATTTTCTATACATGTACAACAGTATGCGGAAGCTATTTTTATCATTTTGAAGGATGCAAAAATCGTGATTGTAATAGGTGTGCCGTATTTTTAAAATATATTTTAAGGTGTGTGTTCCTTTTAAGGTCACGCACGGTAGTCTGCAGTGATTTTAAAAACATTTTTTAGAGCTGCGTAATTTTCATACCAAAGAATCCGTACATTGATTTGATAGAAATATATCATAATTTGTACCTAATTTTTGCAGCAATAAACACTATAGTTTTCCATAATTTTACACCTAAAGTATCACTAATTTCGTTATAAAAATATACGAAATTCAAGCATAATAATATTTTGCGAACGAACTCTGTGTTATATTGCAAAAACGCCAACATGGAATTGTGAATCGTATGGCTCTTCTTAGTTTTGCATTTTTTCAAAGCATTCCGTTAAAAAAATTTTTTTGAATACTTTTGCAGTAATGCGGAAAAAAAACCTTGCAATTCCTTAGTAGATAAATATACTAGTGGCACGTTTCAGCAGTTTCGTGCAAAAAAAAAAAAAAAAAAAAAGAACAACGCGTGACACGTTACAACGCCGTTCAAGCGCCAGGCGACGAGTTCACTGCCAACGGTTTGTACCGTTATTTCTCGCGAAGGAACGCTGGGTATAAATAACTCACGTCAGAAGCGAACTTTTTGCCAGTGGTATACCCCCTCCCCCTCTGTCATGTAGCGGCGCTAATAATAATTATTGCAGGCGAGCAGAGCAGTGACGTCACCGGGGCAAGAGACTTGGCGCCAGGACGGCAGATGTTTCCTCGGCGCGCCGGTCTGGAGGGGGGATGACGAGGGGAAGGGGAACGTCCTATGAGGAGGGGAAGTAAGGGAAGGTTGGAGGGGAAGGTTGTCGCGCAACAAGGAGGTAATTACTGTGCGTCAGCGCGCGCGGCGCCTGCTCTTGCTCCGTAACGTGAATATTCATTGCTCCCCTCTCCTTTTACCCTTCTGTAAGCGGTCTTCCTAACCTGAAGTTCTCGAGGGAAAGTTTTTTAAACAGCTATGGGCAGTAAAAGGTGGCGAGAGAGGTTAGGTTTTCAGATATTAAAATTATTTTCAAATCAAAAAGCGAGTATTTTTTTTAATTCGGTTATTATAGAGACCGTCATATTATCATATTGAAATTTTAAAAATTAGTTTTTAATTTTGTAGATTTTTGTAGGTTTTTTTTAAATTTTGTTACTCGAAAGCAAAGCATAATAACTAGAGGTACGTAAATTTCGCAGATACATTCCAGGTCAGGTTGAACGCCAATTATGTATACTTCATTGTCATGTCTGTGACTTGCTGGCGGCTGTTACGAAACGCGTTTGACTAGTGCAAGCCAGTAGTAAATAAGGACATAGTGCGAAGTGCTATCGCTTGCTACCAGCTTGTACGGTTATAAGCCAATAGATAATCGATAGTGGCCAGTGAGTGTATAGAACTGACAAGTCTAGGCTGCTGCCAGATGAATCCGCGAAATTGACGTACCTCTAATAATAACACATAGTGCTGCATTAATAGACGTCCTGTAATAAAATGTCTACTTGGAGAAAAAACCATTAGATTACGACGAGTAGTTCAGATTTTATCTACTATTGAGTATTATAGTCATTGGCACGACATATTACCTGTACATACCTCAACGAGGGCCGATGATAGCGAAGAGAGGTAAGTGGACTGCACAAATTCCGTGCACAGGCCTGGATTCGAACTCAGGACATCTCACACCGTACACCGGCGCCTAGACGACTACGCCTCGGAAGTCGGCTGGGAGAGCAATTAAAAAAAATAACCCGTACGGGCGAGACTGGTACGCGCGGTAAGGATAAAAACGCCTTATATATAATGTGTGTCACTAATTGTCTACGTTTATTTCAACTGTTTCCCCTTGCTTTCCTTCCACGTTTCTTTCATCATTTCTCAGTGTTTCTCTGTTCTTTTTCCACTGTCCAAGCGGATCCAATCTTCTTGGGGTTTTCATGGAAACCTTCAATTTACCCCTGAGAGGTAATTCGGAGCTCATCTATGCCCATTCCGATTTCTTTGCACATATGCTATCCATTTTTAATCTACCGAAATAAGTGAAGGTTATTTCTCATTCTGTAAGGTTTCATCCTTTGCACGTGGTCATAGAAAGCCAGTCTCCTTTTCATTATTATGCCCGTTATTTTTTTCTCGATATGTGTATAAAGTTCACTATTAGACGTTTTCTGTATTGTGTTTGCTTGTGAAAATAGCTGTAGATAGCACCTTTACGGCCTTGCTCTTTAGTTTGGTAGTGGTTTCGAAAATATTTTTTTAAACGCAAATTAATACATATACCAAAAATTCATTCTGACAGTTTTAACACTAATATATCATGGTTTGTATATGAATTTTTCTGTTGCAATACACCAAACGGATTTTTTAATATTTGACCCTGAAATGTCACGTATTTTGTTGTCAAAATAAGCCAAAATGAAACAAAATAATTTTTTGCTACCAAACAGTACATTATTTTTTTTTAAAAAACGCTGTGGCAAAATAGTGTATTGTATGGCTGTACGGAGTCTCAATTTTTTTCAAAGCGTTTGGTTAAAAAAAATATTCTAGTTATTTGCAATTGTTTGAAATAAATGAAATATAATGGCCTTAATGAGTAGGGGACAACTTGAAATGGGTATAAATACGTACATTGAACGCTATTTCTAAAAATACGTCACTCTTGCGCGTTAAACAGTTTTCAAATAATCTTGTAACGACCGAAACAGTGCACAATACTCAGCGACGTTTACGGAATGAAATGACAAATAGTACACCAGGAATCATAAATAATTTGAACAAAGATAGTTTGATAAGTCATTTACCTTTTTAACGTTGCACTATAAACGGCTTGATTGTAATAATAATAATAATAATAATTCAATATCATGGCACCGGGCGTAACAGTATTATTATTTTCAATTTAAGACTTAATCTAATGATTGTCTTGGATCAACACTGTTACTGTTTCTTTATAGCAATTTTTTAATTCTTACTAAGCCATCCTAAGTGCAATTATTTAAGAGGCTTATACACCTGACGCATGAACGATGTTGTAGCGTGCCGCGAATATTATTGTCTACGTGAAACAGCTAAACTCATTCACTACATGTTTATCTACGAAAAAATAACACACGGTTAAAACTAGGTTTCTACAATTTAAAAAATGCAACATGCTTATTAGAAACATATTTTTGGGGGCCCTCAAAATGGGTAAAAAATACGTCATTTTAAGACAGCTGTAACTGGAAAAATACCACCCGAATTTGTAAAACGTAACGTTGGAAGCATGCATTGGACTTGCTACAAACTTTCCACAACTAAAATTGTAGGATCGCAGCTTTAAGTCCCATACGAAAAATAGTAGTAGGGAAACACTGCACGCCGCGAATAGAAGCGATTCTGTTACTGTCGAGTGTGGAATGCTGACCCTTATCGCTTCACTGTCTCCGCGCATCAAACGCGGAAAATTACATCCGGCGTATATCCCTATTAATACGATAAAATTAACTATCTGTGTTTGGTATTGGTGTAGAAAATAAATGTGCATGTGCACTTTATTAAGTGAAGTTATTAATAGGTCAAAAGCTGAACCTTATACAACACGCGCCATATAAGTCGGCGAGTAACTAGCTGGAATGTGTTGCATATAATATTACTACCGTTTTAAATACTAATGGTTAGTTCACATAGGTCGATATCACTCCGGTATTTATAGGCTCCTAGGTGTATTGCAGCGACCTAGTGTTTGAATTCCATGAATGTACCCTTCACCCAGCAACTGCCACTCGCCATCTAATCTGGCGCGCAGAGTAATGCATAAACAATTCAAATAACCACAGTAAATAAATTAAGAATAAATCTAACAGTTTTGCATAAAACAGAACATGCACGACACATTATATTTAGAGACACTGGAAAATCGCGAAAATGTATAGCATAGTCTCCAATAAACTATAGTATTGTTACAAGTTTGAGACATGAAACTTTTCAATGTGGGCAATTCTCATGTGTTCTTTTGGGATAGAGGTCTTATAATTATAAATAAAAGAGTTAAATCAAGTACTGGATTTAATAGCTCACAAAGCTATGAAATACACAAAACAGTAATCAACTATAACTCTCACAACACAATTAATTACGCACACAATTAGTACTGTTCCACAGAAAGTTAATTAACTTAGACAATTAAAGCACAAGAATATTTACCATTAATCAATTTAAGACTACAAATCACAATAAAATTCAGTCATATATCCACTCAACAGTCTCTCTAATAATGACAATGTACAACCTTAACAGTCCTAAGGGAGGATAGCTCACCATGTACAGTGCAGCACCCAGAGTGCACTACTGTCTTCACTCTTGAGGTCTTCGGTTCGACTCCCGTCGCGCACCTCCTTCTTCACCTGTCGACCCGCAGCAGAAGCCCTCTTGCCTCACCCAGTACTGCTCCGAAGGTATGTGCCTGCAGCCTCGCAGTAGACTCCGACGTCACCAAGATGTCTTCCTGACATCACCAAGATGTCCTTACCAGCCTCTCTGCACAAGCTTAGCACCTCCTCCGAGCAGGACCAATAGCGAACTCTCGAAGCACTTCTTCCCTTGAATCACCAGGTAGACAGCCTCTTCAAGTAGCCAGTTACTGCCCTCCTCGACACAACACCGTCAGTGCTGTTCTCCACAACTCACCACCTCTGAGGCACTCCAACACAACACCACAAGTGTTGCTCGTTCTTCCTGCAGCCCGCTGGCGTCACACAGCCTCGACACCAACCACCGCTGCCGTGTTGCCATCCTCGAGTCGCTACACCTCGTCAGCTCCGCCGATGTTACATCAGCCTCGGCGCCGTTGTGATTCCGCCCCCAAGGCGCTGGAACCTCATATCTGTGCCGCCGCCAGTGTCTCCTCTCGGCCCGTCACTTCTAACGACATCCATCGCCGCCCCAGTGGCAATGCCGCCCGTAAGGGTGTTGCCCCCTTTCAGACTTCGAACTCCAGACTCACTGACTCGTCACGATTCCACAAGACCACACAATACTAGACTCTTCCCGACTCTCTTCCAGACTCTGCAATACTAGACTGACTCATGTTGCGCAGTACCGAGGCTTTTATACGGCCCTTTTAGTGACGTCAAACGGTGATGCATTATGATGATCAGAGGTCTAAAAATAGACACCACCTCACTCGTGACTGTTGATAGTCACGTATTCGCACTGGCGTCATCGGGGAATCACAATGCCGTCTCTCGGGAGTTACGACATAGCTGCGAAACCCATGACATCACTGGTTGACTCACAGGGCTGACCACCCAGCATGATGTAATGTGCCTGCTGCCCGGCCAACACGCAACAGTATATTAACCGTGACACGTGTAAACAGTTTTGTGGCGAATCACATACGCTGTGTGTTCAAGCTGTGCAGTTATAACTGGGCCTGTTGAAGAGAGAAACAATACTTCAAATAAACAATAGCCAATATAGATACAAAACATTCAGTGTTATATACAGCATGCTGGAACCTAGCAAATAGTCAACTATTTCCGCGATTTTCCAGTGTCTCTAATTATATTATGCGCTGGTGTCTTCTCACTATGTGTACCTTCCCCCAAAGGAACCTCCCCCCCCCCCTTCCTTACACATAAATCACGAGGTTAGCCTTACTTGGGAAAAATTAAAGCTTGAGATGTTTAATAAGTAACACGGATTAATTTTTTTAAAGCGCCCACTAAGTCACGAAAACCTTAATTGCCTGCAGGCTTTTAAACATCACCGCATGGTGTAGCAAAGTAAACCTTAACATAACCCAAGCAGTATACTTACACAGGCTGAGTCAGGACTGAATATGTCAATTTTGTGGGGTAAAGATTTAAGTAAAAGTAAGTCGAAAAAGAGTTTTAATTTTTTTCTGTAATGTGAATTATAAAGGTACTCTGAAAATCTACTAAAAATGTAACTGCCTTAAAAAAATAAAAGAAAATGATATAGAACAAATACACTCTGAATAGTGCGAAAAAAACGAAGAATTTTTTTATGTTATTTAAGGTCCCTGTGTATGCTGTTTTCGAGTTTAATTTTTTAAATCCTCCAAAGAGCAAATGTCGCAAAATCGTTACATGGAATTGTTGGGAAATGTTTGCACTATTTCTAGAACATATTTTTTTTTTTTTTCGGTTATTGTAGACTTAATTAAATTTGATAAAAGTCAATAACAAAACTTACTAAAGTATCATAAATAGGGACTCGTGGCCTTCAATAAAATTTTGAAGTCGATTTTAAGAGTAGCATTTATTCCAGTAATGTCTCACTTTACATAAACTGAAAATATTTTCTCGGCTTACTTTTTCATAACTCGTCACTAGGGACTGGGAAATTTCGTGAATTCAATTACCTGAATGTTAGAATCAACTGTGCTATGTATATTCAAGCCCCGTATATTCGTTAATTGTCTGCTGTTTCACTGAGTAGAAGCTAATCAACAAATGGTCGGGGCTTGAGTATACACAGCGCAATGCATTCTAACATGGAGGTCAGTTTCAGAAAATCTATTATGTTAGTATCTAGGCCTATGCCCTGTCGTCACAAAAGTATTGATATATCGACTGGAACAGAAGTCAGTGAGAAGAAACTGATAAATCCAGGGGTGTAGGGTAGCCTTAATTGCTACCAGAACTCACGCGCCCCTAACCCGGATTCGCTCCCTTTGGACATCGCAACCGCTCGAGATGCTACACAGCTACCAGCATGTTAGAAATCACTGTCCTATGAGCTTAAAGACCCGTTTATTCATTCGTTGTCTGTTGTTCCAGTGAGTAAGCGGTAATGGTCATATGGACGGGGTCGTATGAGTACACAAAACAGTAGTATATTCTTACACGTAGGTTATTGAACTCAGGAAATATCACACTGGCGTCGCTGCTACCTCCGGCGTCTGTAATGGTCCGTGACAAGACGACTTGGCGACGTGCTTTGGTGCTCGAGCTGTTGCATGCTTGATCGACGTGTGTGGTTGGTTGGTTATCTACGCGTGTGGCAACACTATGTGTCGCTGGGCTGTTGCTGTCGCCCGCGGTGTTGCCAACTTGCCTTGGCAGAACTTCCGCTACACTTGACAGTGTTTGAAAATGATTCGCTGAGAAGTCATTTGAGCGGGTATAGTACTATTTAAAAATTACACTTTTTTACACGATTGTCAAAGATTAAAAACAGTGCTAACTTATCACTTCAGAGTGTGTGTGTGTTTACTTGTGTTTGTTTGTGCACGGATGTTGAAATGTATGCATGTATGTATGCATGTATGTACGTATGTATGCATGTATGTATATATATGTATGCATATATGTATGTTAAGTATGCATATATATATATATATATATAAAATTACAAGATTAGCAAAAACTTACATGTGGGCAATTCTCTGAGCACTTTGGGATAGAGGTCTTATAATTAGAAATAAAAGAGTTGCATTAGGTTATTGATTTACTAGCTCACGAAGCTTACAAAAATACACAACACAGCAATCAACTATAACTTTCACAACATCCTTCATTATGCAACAATTACTACTATGTCACAGAAACGTTAAATAACTTCGACAATTAAAGCACCAAAAAAAAAGGCTACCATCAATTAATTAAAGACTACAAATCACAATAAAAATTCTGTCATATATTCAATCACCAGTCTTCCGAATAGTGGCAATGTACAACCTTGACAGTTCGAAGTGGTGATGACTCACCATGTGCTGCGCAGCACCTCGAGTGCACCACTGTCTCCACTCCTGAGTTCTTCGGTTCGACTCCCGTGGCGCACCTCCTTGTTGTCCGTCGACCAGCAGTACCAGTTTCTTGTTCCGCCCAATACTGCTCCGAAGGTATGAACCTGTAGCCTCACAGTAGACTCTGACGTCACCAAGATGTCTTCACCAGTCTCTCTCCACAAGCATAACACCTTCTTCTGTTGATTCGGCGCTTATTTACTCTGCGAAACAGTCGGGGAATCATCACATTACAGGGGTTTAAAAATATACATTAAATCATGCTTCGGACGTGACTTGAGCCTCATATGCCAGACTCGTAGGGTTAAGGCGCAGTTGACAAAGGTCTCTATGGTGTAGCTAATCGCGTTACTAACATCACGTAGCCATCCGGCTTGTGTATCATGGGGTATACCATAAGGTGTTTCGATACAGCTTCCATCCAACCACCCGACCCTCAGAATTACAGCATGCAACACTGCTCCCTCCTTAAGTCTGTTCGTCCCGAACAGACACAACAGCCTCAGGTCCATCGTAGAGGGCCAATCTGTCGATGTGTACAACTTTAGGTCGTCTCGCCCGAGAGCCTCGACGAACAATCCGAAACACCACATCATTTATCTCCGAAACACCACATCATTGTTCTTCTTCATTATTTCATAAGGGCATTCCGAATTCTACTGCAGCTTGGGACAATACCCCTTCTTTCTCTGAGGGTGTACAACCACATCAGTTGTCCTTCTTGGAATGTTTCATCTGGTGCATTCCTATCGTAGCGAGTCTTCATCCTGTCGGTGTTGATCCTAAGGTGTCGCCCGGCAAAGTTGTGAGTGTGAACCAACTTGCGACGTAACTCGCTGGCGTACACTGGGAATGCAATCTGGTCTTCCTCCGCCGGTCGTAAGAACATCAGGTCGCTCGGGAGACGGAGGTCTCTCGAACCTTGTTGAGTGTCTTATTAATGCCAAAATGACCGCCTGTCTCACCTGAGTAAAATCTAACAGCATTAGAGGCCTGCAAATATTGCGAATTCATTTGGGAAGACGTTAAATTTCAAACACTTATGTACGTTAATAACTTTAGAGACTAGTTCACTGTAGCTTAAAGTCTTTCTCTGAATACTGTGAACCAACAGCAGACCTGCATGAAAACACCCTCTGATACCCGCTCTACCTTCTCACGTGTACAACTGTCCACTCTATGGAGCAACAGACAGTGAACAAGAAGCTGAAGACAGAGTGTATACAGGACCATGGAGTCCAGCCGCTAAATTTCCGGGTCTCTAGACCAATAACTGTTAATATTTTGTCACGTGTGTCACAATTTAAGACAATGTTTACAGTATAAATGGTGAATTGGACATCTCGCGTTAATTTTATGACTAAATTGTCTTGCGTTGTCCCACATATTGCAAAACATGAAGGGCCTCGCCTACCACGCGCTTAAAATGCGCTGCAGCATGTTCGTAAATACGTGTTTTAAAGAAACTACTCCACATATGCACAATGTGTCAATGTATACGAAAATAAAATACATTCCAAACGATGACTGAAGAGTCGTTTCAAAGCATCACGTCGATTAGAAAATAATTTCAAAGCTCCTTAAAATGGCTAAGAACAGCTTTTTGAACCTCTTATGTCTGAAAAACTACTCACGGGATCCGTGTGAAACTACTCTAGGAACATGCAGAGGACTTTACTTAAAACTTTCCACCAATAAAAATATGGTGTCACCATTGAAAGTGTCAGTCAGGCGAGTTATATACGGTACCACTGCACGCCGTTTATTGTCTTGCGGTAGAGGCGATACCGCACCAGATGAGCTGGTCAACATCGTCCTTTGTGCCGTGCCTTACTCACACTAACACACTGCGGCCATGAACATTTCGCAAAAAATTTTTCGTCCCACTTTGTTTCAGTGCATTAAGTGCACACCTGCGGTTCTGCTTCGTGGTTACTGGGCAGAGTGCCTTTATGAAGAGACTACTCTCATTTCACTGAGCCATCACCACGGTCGTAAAAGAACAGGTCTGGACATTCGCCTGGAATCTTGACCCCTTTGTTGTTTGGCTGTAGTTCACCAAGTTACCGAGAAATATTGTGTTTATTGGCGCTTCAGTTAGAACGGTAGGACTCAAACTCGACCCATTTCCTTTCCACTAAGATATAAAATTTATCAAAACGTATTTTTTTTATCAATTTATGAAATACTTCATTCGCTCAAAAATTTAAGATAAGGCTCCAGCAATCTTTATTTACTTTATATATTTAACAATGGAAAAAAGTGGGCGGAGTTTGAGTCCGACCGCCCGGATTACAGCGCTAAAAAGTACGACATTCTCGGTAACTTGACGAACTACAGCCAAACAACAAGGGGGTCAAGCAAAATACATTGGTAGGTAGATAGGCGAGTGTCCAGACCTGTTCTTCTACGACCGTGACCATCACAGTAAGGTTATAGCAACGCCACGCGTCTGTGATTTGCTGGTAGAACACCACGACCACAGAGTAAATAGTAATACAGACGTGAAATGACGTGGTGGCTTCTTTGATGCGGACGAACTTCGCCGCTTATTGGCTGCCGAGGCTGTTGATACCAGCCCCGTGTCTGTTTGGTTTCTGCAAGTTACGGGAGGTTTTCTATTGGCCTGGCTGCCGGCTAGCAGGGCAGACGCCTTACGCTGATTGGTGGTAGGCGTCTCCGCCATGTTGCTAGCCAGGGAAGCCATTTTGCTGGCGTGTGTGACAGTTCTCTGTCCTACCGGCTATTTCACTTCTGTATTCCTGAATATTCTGTGCCACGACTAGCGAGAGTTTAAACGTCCGATCACTGACCTTGAAGCAGAGCTGCAGACGTACACGTAAGGTACTGAAACAAAGTGGGGCAAGATTCTTTTCGCGAAAATCAGCAGTCCCTACTCATAAGGAGCTGTCAAATTTTCCTGGAGTTAAACGAAACACAGTGTATCAACGTTAGAACACTCGCCATGAACGATGGTGAGAGTAGTTTGAGGTATGCCAGCTTGTTAACATAATTCTCATTATTACATTTAATCTTTCAACGTAATATATAAGACTATTTATTAGTGACATGCGTCATTCAAAAATTCATTTCGTTATTACGAGGGACTTAAGTTCACTGGCGACAGACTGTAAAACGAATTCGCGATGTACTGTAACTTTTCCGACCAATCTTCCCTCACGATCTCCTCAACTGCGAGGGCAGCCTCCGGCGCGCGACCAATCAGCAAGCAGCGCGATCCCCTGTCAAAGGCACCGCCACAAGGAGAAGGTCTTTACCTCATTCCCTCTTTCCTGACCGGGTAGATTAGCCCGAGTGATAGGTAAATATCGTCGTCTTGGAGATGGACCCACTGTCCTCGACGCTTACGACCATGGCACACGAGACGCGGCTGCGCCTTTGTGTCAGCAGTGTTGCCAGGTCGTGCCACAGTTGTCGTACGATTACTAGAGGCACGATTGTTTCGCGTATTGATTCTAGGTCAGGTTGAATGCCAATAATGTATACTTCACTACTCCTTCTGTGATTAGACGACACCTGTTTCAACACATCTTTGACGACTGCAAGCTAGTGATAAATAAGGAAACAAGTCGTGGTGGTAACACGTTTTTTGACGGTTACAAGCCAATGGACGGCTTGGCCAGTAGTATTTGCGCACTGAATCATGGGTAGCAACAGCTGATTTTGCACAAACGGTGCCGAAAAACGTACATGATTATGTGGGTTGACGAGTTTCTATTCATTAATTGGAACTTTAAGTACACTCTGTGTCGAAGAATTGCCGTTTATAAGTATACGGCAACTGCACACGTTTTTAAAATACGCATGTCATAGATCGTATTGAATAATAAACAAGGATGAAGCTAAATCAATTGTGTCACTGTTAACAAGATACGATAATTCGGCTGCAAATTTCTTATGATAAATACACACAATTGTTATACCAAGCAGTATTTCCAGCAGGCCAAGGTTGGTTGTTATTGTCTTCTGTAATGAACGCAACAAATCAATAGAAATACTGTCTAAAAATGAGTAGGCCTATGATGAACCTTCTCTCGACAGGCGGTCACAATGCAAGTTTCCATACAGTGAGAATCTTGCTTCATTAGTCTACACTTAGAAATTATTAATTCATGTCGTAACAAATTGTTAACATATTAACCACTTCCCTAAAACCCGTCAATTAATATTAGTATGTATAAGCTGCAGAAAAACCAAGTGTCTACATGCATATATGGGAGCATGGTAAACAGTAGGTACACAAAAAACTGGAACTATATTATATCATTTGATGATTCATAGCACTAGTTTCATTGAATCGTAACATTCCTTAAACTTTCTGGAGAAATTCGCATGGATATATGTTATTAACACACATTTCCGAGAAATTAACAAAAAGCTTAGGCCTATATTTATCAAGGAAACCGACTTTTACTTTAGGCTAGTAAAAACCGGTATGTATGTAACCACACGAACGTACGACCAGTATATAAACACTTTAACACCTAGCCAATCGAACGTAATATCAATAAACTACACTAGTTATTTTCGTTTTAATTTTCCCCCAATTGTCTTAGGTTAGTTCTGCATGGTAAGACCTCAAAATCGTCTCGCAGTTACCTTAACAAGGAGGGGGAAAAATTAAGCACGAAACTACGACAGTGTATAATCTAACAACGTCTCTATTTAAATATGGGAGGACAGAAACGTAAAATTAAAAGCGTACATTGACTCCTATAAATATGTGATTCTAACATAATAATAAATATTGGTGCAGTCAAATGAGTAGAGACATGCACAGTTCGGGTCATTTTCTGACTGCTGACTATAATCCAAGTTAATATAAGTTCGTTCGACGTCTCCCGCTGACAGATATTGTCGTGACTTGACGCGGAGAATGCCAACACGGTAGAGATGCCAAACTATGTACAGACGTAACACACGTAAATTAAAACGTAGAAGTTCGTGGCCAATTGAATCGCTGATTATGCTCTGTTATGTGTAGGGAAGTGAAGTTTAGTCTCTTACCAAACTATAACGCGAATTTTGCATGTTTCTACAAACGAGAGACGTGTCTGAACAAAGACACGCTGCCAGTAATCATGAACCAAACTGCCGATCTGCACGTAAAACACTGAAACAAAGTGGGGCAAAAATATTTTCGCGACAAAATCCTGGGTCTAGCCGTGATAGGTAGAGCCAATTATTTTTGGTGAAAACATATTTTGTCCCGACTTGGATCTGCAGCTGTGCATCATGCTCAGTGATTGGATGCTTCTAACTGTAATCGTCTTGGGGTTCCATCCGCAAATTACGTGACTGAATTGTTGCCCCTCGGAAGCAGTGGGCCATGCCTACAGAAATGTTGAGAGGTTTTTAGAAGTCGCCTTTTTGAGCGCCACAGCTTGGCGATCATCTGTTCGGTAACCTATCGCAATGTGATAACTCCTTGAACAATCCCCTGGTCCAAGAAAATAACTAGTTAATCCATATTATAATTTGTTTATTAATTTATTACGTCTTTAAGACACAGTTAAGGCATATATGTATGCCTTGCCTTACACTGGACCCATTACACATGATCACAACTAAAATAATACACTACATGATTAGAATAAAAAAACTTAATAGATAGATAAGTTGTAACAATGATAAGTGTGCATACAAATATAAAAAATACCGCACACGTACACAGATGAATACACACACAGAACAACCAGTTATAACTCTGAACCACAGACAAAACATACCAGTTTTCCCTCAGAATCTCTCTCTCTCTCACACACGCGCGCGCGCGCACGCACACACACACACACACACACACACACACACACACACACACACACGCGCGTAAAATGCAGATACACACAGTCTCATCTCCTGTTTAGTTACATAGCATCCTTACATAAATATCTGAGAAGTTTTCATAATTTAAAAGTACACAAAAACCAATGTGAATGACCGCTTCGGCGTCATAATAGGATGCAAAAAAAACAGCTTCGATTATGTCACAATAATCAATCTCCTTATTGTCCTTACCTTCATGCTTGGAAGGGTAGCTCTTTAGGATTTTCAATGCTGGCCCCTGTTCCCCGCAAATCACAGACGTGTGGTGTAGCAGTAACCGTAGTCTCACTGGCTGAGTCAAATGAGCGACGCCTATACACACAAAGACATACTGCCTATAATCATGAAGAAGATTTTGAAGTGTGTATGTAAGTCATTGAAACAAGTTGTTGCAAAAACCTTTTGCTACTAAGAATTAATTTTTAAATGTGATTCTTAATTCAAAATTCGTTCCTCAGTGGACAATTTTTGAGTGCATGTGAGTGATAATAAAGGAGGCGAGTAAAGAGCAAGGACAGAATGCAAGAAGTACCCTGTAGAAAACACGCCAGCCAACTCCCGACAATTTTCTTTTCCTACCTATATTATTTTCTATAGCACAGAGACGATGACAATATTTTTACTTCCTCTGTCAAAAGTGCCAACACGTGAAAATTATTGTGAAAAAAAAAAAATGGGGACTGTGCTCAAAGATCTATAAGTACAGCCACAAGTGAGTGATGTCTTAACTCTTACATATCTTGGGGTTCTGCTGGCAAATCATAGACGTATAGCATCACAGTACTATTATTCTGATTGGTGCAGTCAAATGAGAAGCGTTTGAACAGAGACCCACTGCCAATAACCATGAACGCAAGGAATTGAAACAAAATAGAGCGAAAATATTTTTGCGACAAACTTGTGACCCTACATATAAGAGCGGAAGTCAGAATTTGAAAATCCCCGAGAGCCACTTTGAGAAAGAAGTGTGGTATTACACGAAATTTGTAAAAACTAAAGAAGTATTTTGGACACACGCTATTGCAGCAAATGGCGTGTCACAGAAAACCAGAGAACCTCAAAATTTCTGTGAAACAAGCCTGAAAGGCAGAACAATATTTTTTGCAAAATAGATCTAGTGAAGTAAAATGACTGAAATACTGATGTGACTGAAAAAATTATGAACTCTCTGGCCCTCTATCTTCGGGGCTTATGACCCCTATTGCCTGTCGCACGAAAAAATTCAATTTATTTGACTGTTATGATGGCATTTATTTTTAAAGCAGTTTCCATGTAAAACGGGTTTTCCCTCAGCCTCATTTGTAGAGATGATGGTATACCGCGGGAAAACTTGACTGATTGCTGGATTTCAACAGACGTTCAGTTTACCAGAAGATTACTGGATTTCGCTTCTACTTGGAGCTGTTACCCTATTTGACTGAGTCAATAAGAATCCCGATATTGCAATATTTGATGCCTGTTATTGGTCTGCAGACAGCTACGTTTTGTCAGACGTATATCACCAAATCATAGGCCTATGTGTTGTAACTAACTACAGTATTCTCAAGGATATGTTGGCACAAAATATTTTCGCGATATACCATCATCTCTACTCATTTGGTTTGTACAAAAGCGCACTTGGCTGACTGTCCATTTGTGCAATATTTAAGTCTATCTTAGGTAGGTAATATTTATTAGTTGTTTACGGTTCTGAAGATTACTATGTGTTCACAGAGCTACAGGCAAATACTTTTCCTATTGAAATAATGCACAATTTGCCAATTAGCTTAGTTAGTTTTTTTTCTTAAATATCGCCTGTGATAGAAGAACACAATGATTTTTTTTAAAATGTAATCAGCTGAAAACAGGATGCCGAAATAACTGTCAAAAAAATGGAAATCTTTCATGAGACAGATTTTACTTACCTAGACATTAACAGCTGAAAAGTAAAGGCTCGACATAATATTAAAATATGTTTTCAATACTTGCTTGGCGGTATTGGAATGTTTTTTAATGTATGTTATTCGTTGCAAGAATGATATATATATTGTGTACTTAGTTAATATTTTATAAGGTTACAACTACCTGTCTTAAGACCACTTTTCAATTAATTTTGCAACTAAAGTATTTTTTTAAAATCTTTTTATGTTTTGTTGGTTTTATATATTTCTTAATGTAACGCGTTCATTTGTTATGAAATTCTATTTAGTAATTGTATAATTGTCTCATTGTTTTCTGTTGATTTCATTTGTGAGTTGTGTTTCGGTAAAAAAAAAAAAATGGCCAAGTGTAAGAGAAGGGTACATGCACTAACTTCGCCATGCATTAAAGACTGTTCATAAATAGAGGCACGAGTATTTCGCGTATTAATCTGGCAGCAGTCTAGACTTCGCAGTCCTATACACACACTGGCCAAAGTCGAATATTCATTGGCTCCTAACCGTACAAGTGGGTAGCCCCACGAATTATTTTTTTTATTTACTACTTGCTTGCAACCTCCAAAGGTGTGTCAAAACAGCTGTCGTTAATGACCCTTGTTTTTCGCGAAAAGAATTTTGCCCCACTTTGTTTCAGTGTCTAACGCACACATATGCAATTGAGGACTTAACATTCAAAAGGGTCTAAGTACCATTTTCGACAAAAATGAGTTAGGTACATAGAAAGGTGCCAAAACATTAGGTTGAAGACATACCTAAAGTGCTATCTATTAGTGAAATTCATGCGCGCCGTACACCAGCACAATTACATGGTTGGAGTAACATCAAAGCCTTCTAGTTAATTCAAAATAAATATATATATGTTCATAAGACGTGTTTTGTATTAATTACTGTTCGATTGCTCCTATTTACTACTTTCCTACTGTAGAAAATATGTAAACGCATTTGGATAGTTCCTTGTTCATTTGTTTGTCGTAATATACTGTTTTCGACATTCTCTCGAAACTTACATTTTGGCACTAAGTTCCTTATGAATGTTAAGTCCTCAATTCTGCTTCAAGGTTATTGGCAGCGTGTCTAGTTGAAGAGCCAATTAAAATAACGTTTCTGCAACACCACACGTCTGTAATTCGCCGGTAGAATCCCAAGGCTCGTGACTGTTAAAATATCCAATCACTGACCATGAAGCAGAATTGCAGATGTGTACGTAAGGCAACGAAACAAAGTGAGGCAAAATTCATTTCGCGAAAAACAGGGGTCCCTAGCTGTCGTCTAATCACGGAAGTTACAGTTATATACATGTTATTGGCGTTCAACCTGACCTACAATCAATATTTGGAATACTCGTGCCTCTATTCATAAATAATATACAAATCTTTGTTCTCGTCAGGGATGCGAGGTAGTTAGTGTTCAGGCCGCCGAGACTTACACACTTTGTACAGAGCCTGGTCGTTACAAGATCATTCGAAAATTGCTCAGTGTGCATCTGACTGCTTAACAGTTAATATCTGAAGAGCATTACACATATGTATGTACACCCATTGCAGGCTCACCGCTACTCATTAAGAGTGCGTGGTAGATGAATAAACGGTGAAAACATTAAATTCATTCCTACGCTTTTACCGTAGACAATATGGATAAAATACTCAATGACATTCCTAGATAATGGTATTTGCCAACTTTATGAGTAAATATTTAACCAAAATTCCTAATTCGTTACGCGTGATTTCTTGCGCCGCAGTTAAATGCACGAGATTCCAGTGTCAGAGATTGTGCCTCAGAAGTTCGTAACACTGGAAACAATTTTGTTTAAAACGTTGGCTAAATCTATTGTCTAGAATTGCTATTGTTTAATTTTCGCAAATTGGATTCAATAAACCTACAGTTGTAGATTAATACTTTTAGCGTTGAGTTGTGTACCACGCCCCCTTAAATGATAATTTCGATTCGTAAGACGTGGCAACACCGTGCACCAGTCCGACGGGTGAACGACTCTGGTCAAGGCGAACAGTCGTCCGGTCCCAGGGTAATGGAAATGGTAGTGAAGGGGGAGGGGTAAGGTAGGATAGTTTAGGTAGGATAGTTTACGTTCGTTGCCGCGTCAAGTTTTCGGGACTTGTCCTGCCGGAGTTAGTCCTCAGAAGGTGGGAAAAAAAAAAAAAAAAAAAAAAAAAAAAAAAAAAAAAAAAAAAAAAAAAAAAAAAAAAAAAAAAAAAAAAAAAAAAAAAAAAAAAAAAAAAAAAAAAAAAAAAAAAAAAAAAAAAAAAAAAAAAAAAAAAAAAAAAAAAAAAGGGGGGGGGGCCGGTAATTCGTCTGGCAGCGTGTCTATGTGAAGAGCCGTATCTTATTTGAATGAGCCAATTTCAATAACGTTCCTGCAACAACACACGGTTGTGATTTGCCGGTAGAATACCAAGGTTCGTGAGAATTAAAATATCCAATCACTGACCACGAAGCAGAATTGCAGATGTGCACGTAAGGCACCGAAACAAAGTCAGGCAAATTTCTTTTCGCGAAAACAGGAGTCCCTAACTATGATTAATAGATGCACTGAATATTTAGGAATACAGAAGTGAAATAGCCGGTAGGACCGGGAACTCAGTCACACACGCCAGCAAAGTGGCTTTCCTGGCCAGCAGCATGACGGAGACGTCTACCGTAGGGCTCTATAAAGACTAGGTATAATCGTCCGCCATTTTGGGTCTTTCGCAGCTACTGCAAGCCAAGTCTGTTCGCGCGTTCGTATTTTCCGTTACTATAATGCAAAATACATGATTACCAATCGGACAGATCGATGCATCTTTACTTTGTTGCTAAAACGTTATTTTGAAGATATACGTAGTGTGTACTGAAGCTGTAAACGTAAGTAGTTGCTGATAATGAATTGGTTTTTAAACTGATTTCATTGAAGTTTCAAATAATTTATTTACTAATATGAATTTCAGTTTTGTTTTAAGTCAATCTACACTAAAAATTACTACACACTGCCTATCATGCAGCGGTGTGAATAAAATTATTATTTTTTGTACTGTAGCTGCCCTTCACTCACTCTGTGCAGACAGTATATAGCCACGCTGATTTATAACGTCAGAATAATAAATACAAATCTTTCTTCACACTCTTGTGCAAGTGCTACTTTTTTGTACAATACGACCAAACATGTCTGTTATAGTCTATGAGTTAAATATATGAAACATAGCATGCTTACTTTTATGCCCGTTAAGCTAAGCTAACAAACATTACATTTCTGTTAATTTGTGGAAAACAGTATGGAAAAGTGCCGCTAATTTACTGTAGCGTACCTCGTAAATAAAACACACGGTATCATACACCTATACTTAAATACTCTCTGTAAACATGTTGGATGTAAATTTGTATTTAGAAGTTCTTTCCTTTTTACTGCATGTCTGTAAATAACACAGTTATCGCCCAATACAGTTAATGCGGGAATTTTAATTTCTATTCTATATTTACATTATCACGATGGATATTCATAAAGTAGGAATTCCCGTTATCAATGAGATTCTTGTGAGAAATATGTTACATACAAAAGCCTATTAAGAACTACATTGAACGTTGTTAGTAATACAAACCACGTAAATATAAAGATCTTGTTAACACTAAGTAATTTTCGTTCCTCTAAGAATGAGATGAAAAATGTAACACTAACTTAAACGCTCAATAAAAAGTTCCCTTGTACACCACACAACGCCAGAACCACAACATGCCTGCAGTGGTTTCTCATTCATTGCGATAATTCGGCAAAAACATATCTTCTCCCAGAAATTTGTGGCATATGTTTATATTGTATATGCGTTTTACTACGAACTGTCGCTTCAGAGGCAATAATTAAAAACAAGAATTAACGTTTGTAAAGATCTTTTTATTAATAATAATCTAAAAAGTTCATAACAATACGGAGGGAAAGGAATAATTCGCGATTTCAACGACATGTGTGTTAGAATTCATTGATCTATTTATACACAAGCCCCGACCACTAGCTGCTACTCACTGGAACGACAGACAATGAACTTATCTTATATAAGGGGCTTGAGTATGCATAGGACAATGGATTGTAGCACGTCGGTCATCGAACTCGCCAATTATTCCTTTCCTTAACAATAAGTGACCAAAAATATGTATTTTAGAATAAGGCTATGTCCATGAAACAATATTGTTCGAAACACATTTATTTATTGACTACTTCAAATACATACTTTGTACTTATACAACGATAGACAGGTAAGTGTAGTTCATTATATGATTGCTGTATGTCTTAAAAATTCATGTGACAGTTGCGGCAGATCACAGGTAGCTCTCTAAGGTCGAGGCTGGTATTGTAAGGGTCATGAATTCAAATCTAGGTGTCGGTTGAATTTTTTTTTTTTTTTACGTTATATATTCATTTGGGATATAATTGAGGTTCTATGCTGTAGTGGACTTAAACAAAAATTTAAATAAAAGATGCAAGATGTTCTGCGAAAAAAAAACTAAGTCATAATTCTAATTTGCATAAACAATAGTTTTTAAGTGATGATGCTCTATTAAACTGTAAGCATAATAACTGCATGTTTTAAAAATTGTACATATTTAAAAAATTAAATTATAGTATCTCTTCCACTGTTACGCAAAAAAATACTTTGGTTTGATGCTCTGTTTTAGGTTATAGATTAATGAATATAATAAAATAATTTCGACATCTTCTACATGGCATCTGGGAAGAATAAAAAAAATCTGTATCTGTATACTATAATTTAAAATATATTCAGTGTTTGTCGTTGTGATATTACAAAATGTGTAATTTTAACTTACATCGCGGGTGATCAATTTAAACTGTAAAAAAAGTAAAATGTTTGGTACACAGCATTAGTTAAATTTAAGTATGTAAATGAATAATTGTTTTTAAAATATAATTTGTCGAATTAGTCTTTGTGAACTAAACTACACTCAACTCCCGATTATCCGCGCTAATGGAGGGGGCCGACGCCTCGGATAATCCAAAATCGCGGATAATCCACTTTTCCCCTTTCTTAGATCTCAGCAGAAATAGAAAAAGGTCAAATTCATTCCTGCAATAAAATGCAGCAATTTAATACAGTAGACTCTCGATTATTTGCATTGATGATTAGGGGGTATGTGCATATAATCTAAAAACATAATTTAAAAAAATCACGAATTTGTTATTTGTCCAAAAAATTATTGTTAATCCATTAATGCGTGCGCTAATTGGTTCGCCTACTGGAAAATACTTCAGTCTTCTTTAAGCCTTTCTAAATATGGTTACGGGCATAGCATGTTTGTGTATGTTATGCTAGTAAATACAGCGTGTATTTATAAATAACCAAATTTTTTTATTTATTCAACTTTTTTCAACTATTTAAAAGTGAAATATTTTGCACGGATAATCCGCAAATCTGATAATCTTGCAAATCGGATAATCCGCACACGGATAATCTAGAGTCTACTGTACTGTAAAAATACACGTGTACATATGTTTGATTCAATCTTTGTTCTGATGTCTTGCGGTTTATTATTATACGTTGGTTACTAATTCTTACATTTATGTTCTATGTAGTTCTATGTAGTAACAAATACATACAAATAACTGACATTTACATAGTAAATATTGTGTAGATAAACTAAGAGTGAAGTTGTGTTCGCGTCCTTAAAAGAGACCATGCCTCGCGCACGAAATATTCTGTCTTCTACCTGCCGCCAAAACAACAGCGATTCGCGGAAATCGTCATGAGGGGCATAGAAATTTAATTTATACTATCCCTTTTGTTTTGTTCGCTTATACCCCCCATCTATCTCGTATAACAAGAAAGCGTGCGAGTTTTTCCTTGTAGGCTTTTTTCCTATGGGACATTAAGCAGTGACCCTATTAATTTAATTTTTATATGATACGAAATAAAGACAAATGCATGCATCTTGTTTTGCACTTTACGAATTCAGGTGGAATTTTTGGAGTTACAGCAGTCTAAATAACTTAACTTTTAAACACTAGCGTGCTGAATTTCTAAAACTATTATATACGCGTACTTTCAAATGTGTATTATTTTCTTAGATAAAGGTAATTCGAATAAGTTAAGCGGTTTCGCTGTAAAGAATACTCGTGATACAAATACATACGTGTGTCTAGATGAGTCTGAGTAGATGGAAAATGGCGGTCCGAGCGCAGGGGTGTGGGGTGGGGGACCGGGGGACACACGGCGGCCATCTTGGATCCCGGCCGCCATCTTGGATTGCGCCACTTCCGGTCGCCATCTTGTTTCCGGTCGCCATCATGGATTGCGTCACTTCCGACCACCATCTTTGATGACCTCACCCTTGTCGGCCATCTTGTATTCTAGAATTTTCTACTCTGTCATTCCATGGCTCCCCAGACCAACACCCCTGCTCTGGCTCTCCTTCCTTCTGCTCTATCATTCCATCTTCTCAGCTCATGCTCTGTCATTCCATGGCTCCCCAGACCAACACCCCCTGCTCTAGAATTTTCTGCTCT
>PNEQ01024961.1:0-68196 GCA_003012365.1 Medauroidea extradentata | reverse complement strand
ACACATTAGAGTGGTTTTCGTCTGTAACCAGCTTTTACATACTTTATGTTGCTAACGGAAAATAAAGTGCATAAAGTGATAGACGTGTGACGCGATGAGAGCAAAAATTATGTGTACATTTTATATTTGTACCGATATTAATTTGAGTGGCCTAGTTTTGAAATTCACGTAAGTTATTTTAACTTGTGTGGCATGGTATTTGTGAGTGTAGGCTTACTACCTAATGGGCCATACATGTGGCATTCGTCTTTCAGTGAGTCGTAAATCGTGATACGTTGGTTATTTCTAAATAATTCATTGCTAATGTGTAGTGAATACGAGTGGCGTTCGTACAACTATACTGCAATAAATTTAATTAGGTCTAGATTGTTGAAAGTTCAATGTTCACCGAGATAGGGTGTGATATGTGTACACAGCAAGTCTCTCGAAAGACTTAAAACTAAAATGTTAGCTCTCCCGTTTTATGAAATAAAGAGAATCCCAACATAATCACTATTAAATATAAAGTACGTATGTGGAAACAAGTCGGCAAGAAAGATGTGATGTTGAAACACCCCATCAAAGCAAGTAAAATAGAGAAATAATGACACTGTTCTAAGCAATTAGCCAAACAGGTACTTGCAAAACATGTTCGCTATTTATTTACATTATCATTTGCATAAAAGTTTTATGCAAAGTTTTTAAGGTTACAAATAACCTCGTCACAAACCAACTCGTATTTTCTTGTCGCGTGCCACGTAAAAATACCCTCAAAATATATTCCGGGGAAAGGATAATTCGTTGCACATTTTTAATTGCTTCCTTAGTGAAAAACATTTCAATTTCGTACTTATACTGTACTTTGTAACTATTAAACGCTGAAATGTGTACACGAAAACGTAAATAATTAATGTTCATAGAACACTAGATACAGATAAAGATACCCAACTTTTATATTAATTCACTTTCACACACCCGAAAATTGTCCAATGCGCATGCGCGAAGGGCGCAGATATACTTGCGTCGAGCCATTGCTAATCGCAGATTTTCAGGCACTTTGCGCCATCACGTGACCACTTGCACCTGCGTATTTGTATATTTAATACCAAAGCAACGCAGCGCAAGTGCAAATTTTGCGCTGCACCTCTGAAAAGCGATATTTAATCGCCCCCCTGAATGCGGTTTACTACAAAACACTCTTATGTATATATTCATTAGAAAAACATACGGAAACACTCAGTAATATTTATCCACATTTTATTCCTGTACTAAAAAACTGCGACAAGTTCGGAAATTTTTTTTGCGTGGGTTTTACAGTAATAAACGTATTCTTTACATCGAAGAAATATTTTACTTTGAGGATATTTAGCTTGCGGTAAGGAAACCTTGTCTTCCAGCAAAAATATTATGTTTGATTTTGCTTGTGTATTAGCTTCTTTTAGCAGAGATCAATTAAAATTTTTCTTGAAATCCCAATAATGCACTGAAAGAAATATTTTCCCTGCAAAATAATTTTTGTGGTAAACACTAAATTATTTAGTGGTGACTACAAAATTTTGTGGCGACCACAAACATTTTTTGTAGTAGGTAGAAAAATTATTTTGCAGGGTGAATACCAACAAATTATTTTGTGGCCACCACAAAATATTTTTTTTCCGTGTGGAGAAGAAAGCGATACTCAGAAATAAACATTTTTCACCCTGACGTACATAATCAGCTGGTTCTTTGCGAACGTTAAGTCGAGGCCACTAGACTTTAGCCTTAGCGACTCCATTATGTACGACTCCATAAGAAACTATCGTAAAGTCAAATGTTAAAGTAAAATTCTAAAGTTTTCAATTGGGCAACCGCTTTAAGTTTCACTGCCGCGTTCGTTTCCGTGCATTTTCGGACGGACGAGCACAACCTTCATTATCAGCGGTTCTCGAATTCCGCTCGTCGATTTATCACGAGAACGGATCACATCACTTCATCCCGCACTGCAGTAAAGGGCTGGCACGTACCTCATATCACCGCCACTCCTAGGATGATCTGTGGAAGGAGAGAGAGACATATATTGACCACAGGCGAGAGGATACCACGATAATGTGCGCTTCTCAATACTTCGATGAAAGCGGATTAAAAAAAAAAAAAACTACAATGCTTGCCTGTATGCTGGACATAAAGGCTGTTCAGTTGATAAAATATTTTCCCCGAGCTTTGAGGGTTTTCAATGGTCATCCATAGGGACTAAGGAAAAAATTGCACACTCATCCCCCGACAACTAGTCCATTAGCTGTTACTCACTGGAACAGCAGACGATGAAAAAATATACGGGACATGAGTTATCATAGGGCTGTGGATTCTTACATGCTCTCAAATATGGAACCTTGATTTTCGCGAAAATATTTTTGCAACTTTTCAATCAATACGTGCGCACCTGCAACTCTGCTTCAAGGTCAATGACTGGAAATATTTAACCCTCGGCGTCATGATGTTCTACCCTCCAATCAGAGACGCGTAATGTCGCAGTAACCTTGTTCTAAACGTCCCAAGCAAATAATTAACCCCTCTATACAAAGCCAAGCTGCAGATTACCACGACATTGACTTGCAAATGTCCACATATGACACCAAAACAAAGTGGTGAGAATTATTTTTTTGTGAAAATCATGGAAATTTAACCATGCGTAGGGCCCGGCAGTTTTCGCAAAAAGAATTTTGCCTCTCTTTGTTTCAGTGCCTTACGTGATTACCCAGCATCTTGAGATTAAACTCACAAATCACAGACATGATGTGTCGCAGTTATCCACGTACTGATTAGCACAGTCAAATGAATAATAACTCTTCACAAAAACACTCTGCCAATAATCATGAAGTTGAGCTGTAGGTGTACACGTAAGACACTGAAACAAAGTGGGATAAAAACTTTTCGCGAAAACTACCGGGCTCTAGCCTACGTCACCACATCCATGAAAATCTGACTGAACTAGAAAATTAAATTTAATATTTTTTTCATCACTATCATAAATATTTTTCAAACGTGTACTATCCATGCAAATTAAAAAAAAATAGTGTTCTGTTCTTTAGCTAAGGGATATCTTGAAGTAGTCGCAACAGCGCTACCTATTCGCCAACTATGGAAAAATGAAGTAACATAATGACGAGCGGGAAAAACAAGTGACAGTAAAAAAAGTGTGATGCCACAAGTAGACGGTGTAAACAAAAATGGTGGCTGCCTAGCAGACAACCTGTGGGAAATCAAGTGACAGTAGAAAGAAATGCAAAAATAAAAACTTTTTAAACCGTATTTAAAAACAGAAATAAAAACCAACATATCGAACAAGACGTCGTCAAACATAATAGATGTGACGTCATTCAATATGGCGGACGTTTTCACAGCCCCCAGCCCCTGCGCCAGCTTCGGCATTTTCCTACTACTTTGAACATTAGCCTTGTTTCTAGTTTGTATGCGTGTATTGTGGAACTGATCACAAGCTTGGAGTGCAAATAACTGTGGTATTGCAGATAAATATTCTTTTGAGTTGTGTAGTAAACTGCAACTCCCTCCCGTTGTGCATTGTAAGCCAATTTGTAATTTTTTTAATTTTGCTAATATGGTCCCGTTTTTTTAGGTTAGAAGAATATAGTTAACAACATGATGTTGCCGCTTCTTGATTGTATTTATCTGCAAATGATCGAATGTAACACGTAACACAAACAGTAATTAAATGGAGTCAGTACAAATTGATTCCACAACATAATTTTTACTGGTTCTGCTAGCATACGTTTATATTCATACAGGTGCTTGAGCCTAAAGTAACCTGCTTTAAACATTATAGATCTGACTGACCCACGACACATTTTCATCTAGTATAATTCCCATGTTACGATATTTCTTGACTCTTGAGATGATATCTGTATTTATTCCAATGCTGACATTTTGATGTAGCTTATTTATACTTCTGGATGTGTCAAATATCACGTAGCTGCATTTTTTTTAGTTTTTAAGTTTGTTACAATTGCACCAGGAAAGATACGAAAAAAACATGGACAATTTGCAAGAAAATATTTTTTTTACATCAAAATTCGTAGAAAAATTCGTAGAATAACATATCCTAAATTCACCGAAATCCACCTTCCGGTTTTTACTTTTTCTCCGAAATTTGTCCCGGAAAATGGCGGGAAAAATCTATAAGTCGAAAACGGTGTATCTAACGACGAAACCTGTAGGGACAAAAATTAAAGAGCACAAAATGTACCATAACATGTCAAAAATTCAAGAAAAATGCTTACAACTTCTTCGTTTTCCTGGATTCATCCTCGAAAAAATATTAAATAATAAAATTACATCGAAAACGGCGCACTTTACAGCTAAATATTTCAGATCAATAGGTAAAGTTCTCGGCTTTTCCGGTAATATACTATGTTCGAATTTCATACTAATTCGCATAAAATCAGCATTTGTTTTTTCATAATTTGTCCCGAAAAGACCGTAGTACAATAAAACCGAAACCGTACAACGTATGCCAAAACTGTGGAGAGAAAAAAAGTCTAATATTACATAAAAATTTTACTTCTTTCCGCTTAAACGTAATGAACCTTTAATTTTGCTGGGGTTGTCAAAGGGAACAACGTTTTTAAACGGCAATCAGCCGAAAACAACGCATCGCACGTCAAAATATTTCGGACCATAACTAAAGAGCAGAAAGTTTTACATAGGTAATAAAAATATAGGCTAATTCACCAAAATCCACTATATGTGTTTTGGTATTTGTCGCGAAAAGAAAAACCCTATTCATGGCTTTCACTGATTTTAAGTCCACTGTAGGATATGCCAGTATGTTTACTCTACTTAATATACGACTGATTTCATCCGCATTCCCTTGTACTGTGTGGATTTATGTCTTGCTGTTATGACCTTTTCAAGTGTGAACTATAGATACTTAAATAAAATAATGTGGATGTGTGTGTGTGTCTGTAGGGTTTTGCCTGAATATTAGTTTTCAGTTTAATGGCATGTTCCTGATTTATTTCCACAGACACATATCTTATTCTTTCTTTTGTGTAGAAACGAAGCAGGGTGCCATCATCAACAAAATGAACTCACAGTCTTGTGCCATGCAGCGAGTAGATAGACCCGAGGAATATGTGAGCACAGCTGACAGTATTGGCTTTTTTTTTGTTCCGGCGTGCTGCACTCTTTCCTAGTGTTCCATTAGACATTTAATTTACAACGGATTTTAACGAGCTTGATATATGCTTAGAGAAGGTGATTTATGGCAGGGAAAGTTGACTGTTTGCTAGGCTTCAATGCAGGGGCGAAGCGTGAAGTGTTCTAGGGCAAGCTGTGATTAGCAGTGAATGTACAGAACTCTCAGTTGCTTGTGGAACTATTTGACTGGTAGGAGCAGGCCCATTCCTCAGCCAGTAGCATGTAAGATACGAGGAACTAGTTCCCAATAATACACTTAGGTCTCAGCGAAACAATTGTAACATGTTCAAAGTGTATAGTCGGCTCTCGTACTGCTTGCCTTGGAATACGTCCACGCTTCGCCACGGCTTCAATGCAATGTATTAATTTCTGTCACTTTTACTTCGTTACTGGCGAGTCCCTATTTGACTGGCCCAATGATAACTCTGGTGCGCTATTACTGGACGTATGTGATTCGTCTGTAAACAACAAGACTGTGCCACATAACCGCTGACCAATAATGCACGAAGTAGAACACTACACTGATTTGCAGAATACGCTGGCAGAAAACATTCTCGCCATTTTCCACCATCTCTATGTATGCCGTTAGTGTATTGCGTTTCATTTTCGTTAAAGATACTAGACACAGTAAATCTATAATGTGGATAACGTAGTAATAATTAGTATCTGTAAAACCGCTGGAACGTGCCACGAAATTGTTAAGAGCTGTGTTAACAATTTGATAAATGTATTGTAAAAGAAATGGTAGCTGAATTTAACAGTGAAACGTGTGTATTTTGTAATGACCATATTAAAACCAAACAAACTATTAAAGGAACAACGAAGGGGTTAGTAAGGATAAATTCTGCATCACGCGATAAAGGGGTCAAGCTTAATATAAGTATCTGAAGGACAGCATGTACATTCAGATTGCCAGGAAATGTTTACAGATGAGAGATGCATAGCTCAGTTGAAAAGAAAATTACGTGCAGAATCCTATGGAGAGCCTGTCTTGGTTTAACCTAAAAAAAGCGATCCTCAGTTACAACATTAAGTTTTTACGAGAGCTGTTTTTATTGTGGACAGTAAGAACAAATTGATGATCCTGTAACAGAAACACATGCGGTGAAAACCGACGCTGAAAAGTTTGATACAGCTGTGAAAAGTGTAGCCTATGTAAGAAAATTAAATATGATAAATGGGCTAGGGAAGATGTACTGGACGTTTAGAGTGTGTTAACCATCTTTATTCAGCTGATTCTATGTATCATTACAAGTGCGATGTGTTACTTTCGTATTTTCCGAGAAACGCCTACAATTTTTCAAGGAGTTTATAGCACCTGTGCTACACAACTGACTGAAAAGAAAGGCCGCCCACGAGATGAAGAAAGGCCGTCCTTAAAGCTATGGAGGAATTTGAAGTGGATGAAGAACAGACAAAAAAAATTTAAAACTTAGGAATCTATAAGACGACATTTATAAGACGACTTAGAAGCTTATCCAGAAAAATTTTATGATGAAAAGAATTTCTGAGCATTTTCGTGGTTCAGTGTAGTTTTCTAAGAAAGCGTGGGTATAAGAATGTTGTTAGTCTCCATGAAAGTGTAAGCGATATTTTGGAAAAATTCCACAACAGAGGATGCAATAATAAGAGTCGAGAAGACGAAAAATTCGATATTTCAGTGGATCTTGGTAAATTTTAATTTTATTTGGTAAAACTTTCTGCTCTTTAGTTATGGTCCGACATATTTTGATCGGCGATGCATTGTTTTCGGCTTTTTACCGTTTGAAAATTTAGTTCCCGCCGACAAACCCATGGTATTATGAAAAGTTCATTACATTTAAGCGGAAAAAAGTACATTTTTAATGCAATATTATACACTTTGTGTGTTTTCATTTTCTTTTCCATAATTTATGGCATACGATGTGCGGTTTCGGTTTTATTGTACTATGGCTAGAGATATTGTAAAATCGCTAGAATGTTTTCTGCCAGCGTATTACGCGAATCAGTGTAGCGTCCTGCGTCATGCATTATTGGCCGGCATTTATGTGGCACAGTCTAGCTGTTTACAGACGAATCACAGACGTCCAGTGGTAGTGCACCAAAGTCATCCTTGGCCCAGTCAAATAGTGACTCGCCAGTAACGAAATAAAAGTGTCAGAAATGAGTACATTATCTTGAAGCCTAGCAAACAGTCAACTTTTTCCGCGATAAAAACATCTTCTCTAATTATGGCATTTTCGAAATTAATTCTGAAAAACACATAGCGGATATTATGCAGATTAGTACGGAATTAGAATGTATTATGGGAATTGCTAAGCACTTTACCTATTGATCTGAAATATTTTGCTGTAAAGTGCGTCGTTTTCGATTTATTTCGTTCTTAAATATTTTTCCGCGGACGAATTGCGGAAAAGAAGAAGACGTTATTGACGTATTTTCGTGAATTTAGGATATGTTATGGTAAATTGTATGCTCTTTAATTGTTTAATCTACAAGTTTTCTCTTGAGATGCGCCGTTTTCGACTTATTAATTTTTTCCGCATTTTTCCGGGACAAATTCCGTAAAAAAAGTAAAAACCGGAAGGTGGATTTCAGTGGATTTTGGATATGTTATTCTACGAATTTTTCTGCAAATTTTAATTTAAGAATACCTTTTCTTGCAATTTGTCCATAAATCGACCTCTTTTTCTCGTATCTTTATCGGACTACAACACCAACGTTAATTTTAGAAATATTTTCGTTAATGTCTTTTACCAAGTTTGGATGTCGTCAGCATACTGGTGGCATACCATACATCCAAATATTTCCGGCAACCGGTGCATGTAAATTAAAACACAAATTTCGCCCGATTTTTTAAATGGATGTGTAATTTTTTGATTTAATATGACTGGTTTCTGTAGCTTGCCAAACTCATAAAGAAAATATGTTCGACTCATGTTTGGATTTTTATGGGCACGTCGGGTTTTTTAAAGTTTGCTCTTCAATCCTACAGAATATAGCTACATTTCCTCGTATCATACTTAACAAACAATCAAAATAATAATTATACGACACGATATATATTTTCCTTGTGAAAATATATCAATAATAATTTCCTTAAACGGGTGGAATGCATGAAAGATTTCATAATCGTGTTTGGAAGGCGTAGGTAGGCCTTGACTCTTAAGGCGGCCGCCTGGTGAAGTGTATGTTTGTGTGTGTGAGGTGAAAATCTATTAGGCGCTACGAGCGACGGCCGGCACATGTATTGTAATATCGCCTCTACGGCCAAAGTCGTAAACGCGCGCAGTGTTCCCGCCGTAACGTTTTTACTGTGGGACTTAAAGCGGTGACCCATTATTTTATTGAACGCGTCACTGTAGCAAAGTCCAGTGTACTTGTAGACCTCAAATTCAAACAAATCCGTTACATACATCTTAAGAAAGAACCGCGTGCAAAACCCGATATTAATCAAGTTTGAGGGCTTTAAAATATTGCTTCCAATGTGCGCGGTGTCTTGAAAGTCACATACACAAGTAGTCTGTAGTTTTTTTTTTGTTTGTAGATAAGCATTGTGGACGCACGTTTGCTGGTTTCTGAGAAAAAACATAACTCCGAACACGCTGCATGTACTTCGAGCGCCAACAAGACGGCCGCCTTAAGGGCGCGGCTAACGAAATTTTCATAACAATGTTTTTATTTTTGTATTTGTACCATTATGTTTTTCTTGTTTTAGACACAAAATGTGACTAAATTTTCCCCTTATAAAATTTTTTAATCTCGCATAGTTTTTTGCGCAATGGCTCGTTAAAGCAAACATTTGCATGTTTCCGTTTTAAGGACGACACTAAAACCAACTAACTTACCTAACTGAAAAATAATTCTCAGTGAATAATCATGTTATAGGCTACAAATTCTGCTATGTTAAAAAACAAAACAAAATATATTTATATTGAAAAAAAAAATACTGAATTATTTGAGTTTGTATTTTAAATTTCAGCATTTTTTTTTAAATACAAAAAAAATTATTCTTTGCTTGTATATACGTGAAATTGTAACCTGCAGCGTCTTTATCAATTGTGAATTTTTTTTTCAGTTTGATACTTGAGTTGGTTTTAGTGTAGTCCTTAAAACGGAAACATGCTAATTTTTTACTTTAACAAGCCATTACCCGAAAACTATGAGAGATAAAATAATTACATCAGAGCCAAATTTTGTCACAATTTGTGTTTAAAATTAGAAATAAAAATCTGGTACAAATAATAAATAAAAACATAGTGATGAAAATTGCAGTATACTGCGCCCTTAAGGTGGCTGTCTGCCATGGACTCCGAGTAGTATACAGAGCTTCAGTCCTTAACCGATTATTCGAAATCTACTTATTGAATATTAGAGATGTCTGCTTTGGAATAACATTTAAATAACTTTGAATGTGTGTACACATCCATTTACAGGTACTACTCATGAAAGCATATTTTCTGGTGGCTGAAAACGGCAATAATGGGTGTGTTTGTGAGTCCTTTCAAGTATGAAAATCTTGGTGCAGAATATTTTGAAGGGTATAGGCATGTACAGTGTACCTTTATCTTTACTATAACGTCATAAAATGATAGGGTCACGACTACATGTCGAGTTGTCGGCGAGAAGACCGCATGCCAGTTCTGTTACTTGCGCTTATTGGCTAGGGGGACGCGTCCCTACCGCTTCAGCATTTCAAAGCCTCGAACAATCAAATATGTCCACCCAGGTGACACTGACTGAAATTGTAGCCCAAAATCATCTCTTCGAACGAAACGCCACGGCGAGAGGCGAGAAGTCTGACCCTTCATAACTGAACTCCGCTGTTACACAATGACTTTCGTCTAAAATTACATTTTCGAAATTATTATTGGCTCCATCATTTGCAGCGGCTTGTAGAGTACAAAGGATTTGATGTTCAAAATTATGGACATTTTACCCAGATCAGTCGTGTAGTCATATGTCAAAGACGTGTTGTGGTGACGGAAGGTTATGACTCATGGTGTACATTATAAAATAACTTTCGTACTTTAGAAAAAAAATCCCCAGAATTCCTGTAGCCCAAAGAAATTCCTTAAAAAATTACAGTGTTTATAAAAAAATAAAAACGCTACGTACATTCGTAAAATTGTAAAGTATAGATTTGTACTTGTACTTACAATAAAGTAAATATAAACTGGAAATATTTCTTTCAGTGTAACAATGAAACTGAACTTATTTGTTAAATATCTTTTAAACAGAAAAACTTACTTGCAATAATTTTGAGAAAACTTTTATGGACGCGTAATGATTCGAACCTGCACGCTTGCGCTTCAGTATTCCTCAGCTAAGGCTGCCTTGATTGGCATGCTATTTTTTACTCACATGTATTTAATGTACAGTTCAACGACATATCTTTCGTAATTTTTAAGTACCCAATTAATATGAACACATGCCCTATTAAACAAAATTGCATCACAGAGGTTGTCGTTTGTGTATGTCTATGTAATTTTTGACAAACAAATCTATTATTTTGGTTGACTACAAACATTTCTTAAGTATAAAAAAATCTTTGTAACTGTACAAACAAATTCATTCACAAGGATCATTTTTTTACATTTACAAAATTTTGTAAAATTACAAAGAAAGCCTTACAATTTTTACAAAAAATAATTTTACATTGTACCCAGCAAGAGCCTCGCCGTTATAGCTCAGCCATTTTGATCCTGTAATATATTCTTCTTATTCATGAACGTTCCATCAATTTCTATTTTTGAATGCTTCATGTCAGTTTTACTAAGTAATTATAACAGTTCACCAGTAGTGAGAAGCCAGCATGATACGTCATAAATAGAGTTTAACCATAAATATTGTGTTATATTCTAATTTACGAGCTCGTTTGAGTACGTGACTGAACGAGTTAAGCCTTTCAGTCACACAGTAAAGACCGGATAAATGTGCGGGTTCTCTGATATGTACGATAAGTAGAGACATGCAAAATTCGCGTTATCATTTGGTAGCAGACTAAACTACACTTTCCTATACATCACAGAGCATAATCTGCGATTCAATTGGCCACGAACTTTTATGTGTTCTCATTTACATGTGTTAAGTTTTTACAGAGATTGGCCTCTCTACCGTGTAAGCATTCTCCGCGGCAAGTCACGACAATATCGGCCAGCGGGAGACGTCGAACGAGTCTATAGTCACTTGAAGTCTCGTTTGTTGCCAGAAAATAACGCGAATTTCGCATGTCGCTAACGATAAGAGATTCTCATTGGCTGCTCTCTGACACACTGATACCCAATGATTGTGCCTGCGTTTAGTTGGTTTCTTGTTATTGGTACACAACCCTCTAGGAGGTGCCAAAAGTGAAACGAACTTATCGTTGTTTGAAATTTAGCTTGTGTTCCAAAGAAAACTTTAATTCTTCGATTCGTTGCTAGGCAGACGAACAGAGGGTGTTGTCTTCAAAAATATAATGATTCGTGGCTTCAGCTGCACAGCTCTAATCAAACGCTTAATACCGTAATGGAAATCTTTGAAATATCCTGTATAACCTATACTTTTATAGTGAATGTTATAACTATTTTTTTCAAACAACTGAACGTGTGTTCGTACAAACGTCCTAAACATTTTTTTTTGGTTGCATCTTATATTGAGGAGTAATACATTATATTCTGTCACGTTCAAGTTCGCGGGTTACAATCACAAAATATTTCAATACGAACTGTTCTTGTAATAAGGTAACTCAGGGGAAGATGCAACTTCTAAAGAATTGTAAAGCCAACATGTTTGTATTTATTGTGTAAAAAGTATCTCGATAGGGTAAAATTTTCATTGGACATTTGTGTTAGTCAGCAATGAGCTATAAGTAGGGCCCAGTAGTTTTCGCGAAAAGATTTTTGCAGCACTTTGTTTCAGTTTCTTACGTGCGCACCTGCATCTGTGCTTTGTGATCAGTGATTGGATGCCTTAACACCCAGCGTGTGGAGGTTAAACCCGCACATCACAGACGGGATGTGTCACATTTATCCGTGTGCTGATTGGCACAGTCAAATGAATAACGACTCTGCACATAAACATTCTGTCAATGGCAATGAAGTTGAGCTGTAGGTGTGCACGTAAGACTGAAACAAATTGGGGCAAAAATCTTTTCACGAAAAATACCGAGCCGGAGCTATGAATGTTTTTTTAAGCAGTTTAAACAATAATAAGTTAAACGTAAAATAACCTGCATGACTGGCATCTTCCCCCGTGTTACCTTATACCGGCTTCTAGCAACTAATGAACATTAATTATATTTACACGAACATGAGGTGCAGAAACCTATGCCAGTGATATTACATCAAAGTCTATGCTGGATATAGCTTAGGAGTAGATCTTCATCCCATGCAATATCCATGAGTTTTAACTATCCCACGGAACGGGATCAGAACGCACTGCCTACAAGGATTTACACAAACAGTACTTCAATTTGGAATTAATGTTAATTGAAATTGTTTCCCAATGAATACATTTTAAAAATAAATCGTTTCGATAGAAAAATTTAAGCTATTTAGCACCAAACGTATTTACAAATTCATCCACATGAAAAAAGTGTACCTGGGCCAGATCTGAACGCCTATGCCCGAGTTTTCGTTCGTCTGCGAATCGCCCTCCTGACCGCTCGAAATACGTTATTGGTATGCTTGAACAGTCTGCCGTCCTCGTACACGAGATTCGTATACGAAAATCTACTCGAGTGACGGCAGGCGGCCGAATTGGGGGTTATACGAGAAGCCGTATGAAACCGGAGCTATGGAGCAAGATTTAAACAATTATATGTATACACACACAAACATAATTCCAACAATGCTTGAATAGAAACTCGCAACTATTTGAGTTAGGTGTTAAAAACTTAAGTATGTTCTTTTGCAATAGTATGTTTATTTTACGAAAAAAAAATACACGCTCTTAATCACTAATTAATACTGTAGCCTATTTATTAATTCTGAATAAGCTATTTTAAAACTAATTTGCTATTATTTTTTATTTAAAGCCACTCACATTGCACGTTATGAGACGCAAATTTTTGCGATTTACTGAAACATACAAATTTGTGCCTTCAAAAAACTCAGTAAAATATTAACAAAAATTCACTAAGATACAGACAGCAGGATAATAAAGAAAAACGTTATGTAAAAAGTGGTTAATTGGTCCTAGGAAAAGATAACTTGGTGCTAGGTTCTATTGCTGTACCTACATACAGAGGTTGTATTTATATTATTTGTGTATTCATCAACGTTTTGTTATTCGTCTCTGAACAGTAGTAACAGTGTAAAATATAATTTAACATTCGCTGTTGAATCACTTAAAGTTCAACAAGCAACGATTAAAAATGGTGTAGTACCAGACATTTTAGTTACGGTACTTTCGATTTTCTTTGCTCATTATATACAAGCCCGAGAATGAAGTTCTTGTAATATTATGTAATTATGACGGCTGTTATACAATTAATGCGGGTGGTTAATTTTATTTGAGTAAAATATTGAGACAAAATATTCTACATGATAGCAGTAGGTATATGGCCTCTTACATATAATTAAACAATATTTGCTCTAAATTAAATAAACTGCCTCAAACTAATTACGTGAAATCATTAACATAACTATATTATTATAGGTTAAAACTATCTAACTTAAGCATTAATTTCTGAAAGCCTTCGTTTCGATAACCTAACTCTAAAAGTGTTTTTATTTAACCTACCTAACAGGAAATATATGTTATTTATTTTAAAAATTACGCTTTGGTTTAAGAAAATGTGATTTTAGTTAATATCATTTATCGGATAAGTGCAGCTAAATATTTATGAGGCGTAATTCAATATGTGCCTACATTTACGACATTAGTTGCTTCATCTCTTCAAACGGAAGATAAAGACTCGTTTCATTGCGTCTAAAACATAAAGTTACGTAAAATAAATTAATGTTTCGTTGAGTTATTTTCCTAGCTTGAAATTATTAATGAATTTATTTAAAAAAAAAGTATTGATCTGTGGAGAGTTTCGAACTCGAATACTTCAGATAGAAAGCAAGCACGCTACCGTAGCACTTCAAATACTATATCACGCATGATTTGAAAATATGATATCTGTTGTAAATATTGCGCAAAATACTGTTTTTCAATTATTATGACATTTCCTTTCGTGTTTGGTCGAGTTAGCCACACTGACATTATTTCTGCTAATATTAAGTTACTCTTATCATGCTGACTAACATTTTAAATCCTCTAGTTATCACAGAACATAACATTTCGTAAGTCGAGATAGACATTCGAACAGCCGCCATCTTGTCGACCAACGGTGCTCACTTTGTACACTTATTGTTTTTGCGGATACGTGTTCAAGACAATGGAGCATACCTCTATTCAACTAGGCCAATTCGTATGCAAATCTGACCGTTCGAAACAGCTCGTACACGAACGCTAGAGTTGTTTTTTCCAGCATAGACCCTCTGACTAGATATGAAGCTGGCCAGATATGGCATCACTAGAGGTGCATCAATTTCGCGGAATAATCTGGCAGCAGCCTAGAATTCTCAGTCCTATACACACACCGGCAACAATCGATTATTCATTGACTTATAACATTACAAGCTAGTAGCAAGCAATATTCATAAGTATTAATTCCTTATTTACTACTGGCTTGAAGCAGTCAAAGGCGTTTCATAACAGCCGCCAGCAAGTCACAGACATGACAATGAAGTATACATTATTGGCGTTCAACCTGACCTGGAATATATATGCGAAATTTACGTACCTCTAGGCATCACGTATAAGTAGGGACCCTTGTTTTTCGCGAAAAGAATTTTGCCCCAGATTGTTTCAGTGCCTTACGTACACATCTGCAATTCTTCTTCATAGTTATTGGTAGCGTGTCTATGTGAAGAGCCGTATCTCATTTGACTGAGCCAATTACAATAACGTTCCTGCAAACACCACACGTCTGTCATTAGCCGGTAGAATCCCGTGGCTCGTGACAGTTAAAATATCCAATCACTGACCACGAAGCAGAACTGCAGATGTGTACGTAAGGCACCGAAATGAAGTGAGGCAAAATTCTTTTCGCGAAAAACCAGGGTCCCTACGTATAAGCAATTATACACTAATTCATATCTGGTGTAGATCAGGCCCAGATCTGGCCAAATTCAGGTTTAACCTTTTTCCATAACGGATATTAACACCAAATTGCATATATTTTGATATTCTGTGCTTTCATTGGCCTATTGCTTGTTTCGTTATGGCAACCAATGAGTTGAGGACTTGGTTTCCGATCCAACTTATTAACCATTGATAACGCATAGCAGAAAGAAGCATTACTAAAGATATTCACACAGAGTAGAAACAGAACAGCACTGAGCGATGAAGCTCACTTTACTTGGTTTCAATGCCTTATGTGTACAACTGTAGCTCTTCTTCATTGTCAGTGATTGGATGTTTTAACGTTCACTTGTCTTAAAGTTCTACCGGCAAATCACAGTCGTGTGGTGTCACATTAGCCTTTGGCTGATTGGTGAAGTCAAATGAGAGGTGTGTCTGAATAAAGACACGCTTCCAAAAACTCTGAAGCACAAAATTTTTTAGCTACATAATTGTGGCTCTATTTATGAGCCAATAGTAATTTTCTTTTAAATCTATTTCTAAAGCATTATCCCTTATGAAATTTTACGAAAAATTATTTTTGTTTGACTAACTAATCATTAGTAAATTACTTAATTAATACGTTATTCCTTCAATTCTGACCTCAATTTAAACAACCTGACCTGAAAATTGATTGGCGAAGCGCCTCATTCTTGTATAAGATAAAGGCATCTGTTACCAATTCCGAATAAGACCCTGAATAACATTTTTCCTTGATAACGGCAAATAGCATATTACGATTGCCGAATAACGCTACTCCCCGAATAAACTATTTTGTTCTAGCCCCTAATTCGGTGAATTAGACATAACATGGCGGCGAAACGTTTTCCAAGGCAGAGGAAAATTGAGGTTAGGATTCACGTTGAATGGAATGTAACATTTTTTTTTTTTTTTTTAAATAGCGCATTTCTTAGGTACGCAATAAAATTTAAGGCTTTTAAATCCAGAGCTAGACAGTAACTAAAAAGGTTTTTACTTTAACTTTGTTCATATATATCTTAATAAAATTGCTTACAAAACGACCGTATTTGTCGCGTCTTTTTGCACTTTACTTAATTGGATTTCACACTAAATTAATGTTTTCTTTGTAAAAAAACAACCATAAACGAATAGTTGGTAATATTTTAAAATTAACACAAATTCTAATATTACCAAACCAATAATTTAAAATGTTCAAATAAAGAATATTTAATTCAATATCATCAACCAATACATTGCACGCATGAATCAACAACATTTTGCTACAGAAAAGAGAAAAGTGTCCGTCATTAAACAACAGCAAATTGTATGCCAACAATTTTTCAGTACTTAAAGATTATTAGTTCGCTTGTTCATAAATTATATTATCTTAAATCTGTGCATTTTTTTCTGCAAGGTGAATAATGAATAGCGTTTTTATTAGTTAACATTATTTACGTCCAGCGCAGTATCAAGAGTAGTAGGGTAGGCTAGTATATAACCGTACTGTTTAGGTATACGCCTGTAATAAAGTTTTTTGGTAACATTTTATTAGTAATATACTTTATTTTCTATTTTATACCGTAACTTATTTTTTATTACTTTTTTTAATTTAAGGAAAATTAATTATTAATAATTGTAATTACATAAATTAAAATTTTTAGCAATACAAAAAATGTTTATGTAAATCACCAAATTACATTTACTTACATGCACAGTAATCTGCACACAAAACTTAAATTCAAATAAAATTTTAAACATAAAATAATCCACAGAGTTAAATAAAATACATACTGCATTGCTATCTTGATAATCTAATTCAAAGTGGTTTACTTATTTGAGCAAACAGAATTTTACAAAATGTTATTACCATGGACCTTCGAGCGCCTTTCCAGGAATTACTACAAAATAGTTCAAGGAATTGTTGTAAATAAAAATTTGTGAGTGGTTTGTTTAATTTATGACAAAATAATCCAAGCATGAAACCTTGATCTAATATAATGTTTTTTGTACGATTGCAAAGTCCTCTGTATGTCTGTAAGTTGCTAAATCCATTATTGGAACAATGGCATATCGGTATCTAATTTTAAAATGTTGCTAATAATAGTTATACGAATCGTCAAAAAAAAAACGTGAGAATACTTCAAAATAATACAAACAGGAAAACTTATTGCATGACAGCAAACTCTTCTGAATGTATGTAAATGACTAAGTACATTGTTAGAACAACAGGTATGTATAATGTTCAAAATGTTGATATTATTAGTTGAAAAAAGTGTAAAAATGTTCGCACCGAAAATACAGTTTAAAAACATAAGAACGCTCTGTTAATATTACAACTGGGGACCTGAACTTGAAGCCATGCTAACACCAAATTTTAAGAAATAGCAGTTAATATCTTCATCACGTGTATTTATAGCCATCTAAAACGTTTTACTAATCAAAATACAATAATTTTACTGTAGTTAGCAACATATTTCAGGTAGAAATAAATGCACACGATAAAGATATAATCTTTTCTGCTAATTCTTAAATTTTAGAGCTAGCCCAATATGGAACTCAAGTCCCCAAATCTACCATAGCTTGCAAATCCATTATCGAAAATTACAATGACATAGCAAACTACCATGTTGGAACAACATTATCTTCTAATTCTTCAATGTGCATATACACAAAAGTAATAAACAATAAAGTATTTCGACAGAATGTTGCAATCATGCTGTCAAAAGTTGCTCAAATTTTAAGTATTTTGGTAACATACACGGCAAAATATGTACCACTTAAGAATACCTGTCCTGAATTGCAATTTACTCCACAGTTACAATCTATTTCTAAATTATTCTGTACAAAAGGTCAAATACATTGTTGCTGTAGCATTTACATCCAGTACTCAAATGGTATATTATTACTAGTACATACTATATTACAGATAATACAAACAATAACACTGTAAGTCAAATAGCACAATCATATCAAAGCCTCAAATTTCCTGCCTACAAAATGGCTAAACACAGTGTTTGAAATTTCACATCATATATTTCCAATAACCAGACGTAGACCTATGTGGTCTAAATGTAAATATCATCAATTTGCCTGGGGTTATTTTCGTACCACAAATAAAAATCTCCGCTTATCCACAGTAAAAAAAACTGTTTAGTAGGACTTTGTGATTGTGTGAAATTTCTTTAAGCAGGGGACGACGATGACATCACAATCAATGTACATGCAACGAGTGTCTTTGCGATTTTGTGCTGCTCTTGATATGTGTTTGCACACATAACACTTCCTCTGGGGTTGCTTCTTTGCTGAAGTTGATGGTAAAGGTTCAGGAAAATGTCTTGCTTTAAGTCGTAGTGGAGACTGTATCACTTCAGTGAAATTCTTTCACCTTTGAGTGGATTTCGCATTGAACAAAACTCCTGAATAAGTTGCATAATCAGATTTAGTCTGAAGTCCAGAAGTTTCACATTTTTCTTTTTTCAATATTGTACAAAACATTTTAATTAGCACAATCATGTCCAGTACAAAAAAAAGAAGCTTTTTATGCAATTTCAGGATTTTCATTATGCTTTCTACGAAGCTCATATGCATATCTGTTTTATCAACCGAACCCATACTATTAATACATTCGACAAATTTTGCTGGTTTCTGCATAAAACGTGTACATTGGACTTGCGCTTGACATTTCACATTTCGTGTTTATGAACAGTAGACAACATACACACATCTCTCTTATCGTGTCATCTTTTGCCTATATTAGGGGCGTGAAACACTTCACATTCACCTTTTTATAATTTACTGGAAAAGGTGGAATTTTTTTCGGTTTTGTTATACAGTGCCACATGATCCTGTTGTGTTCTCGTACAAAAACTAAAAGAGAATGGGACTTGCATACCAGTTATCATCGAAGAGTATGTGTCCCTGCCCTAAATATATGACAAAAAAATTTTCACAATGGAACCTGAAAATACAATATTGGCGTCCATCTCAACATTGATTTGAGCTCCTTTATATACAACTAGCAGTGCGCCCGCGGCTTTGCTGGCGTAAACATTCATAGCAGATAATATTTACTTAAATTTAAAAACGTCTTTGTATACCAGATGTGTAGTTCAGTCATCAAATGTTAAGATGATAAATATGCTAGTTGAGTTAACTCTGCAGCAGGATAAGTAGTTATAGCTGTCCACGCAAAAAACAGTCATAAGTTTGTCCCTGTCGCTAACAGCGACTTCGCCTGGGCCTTAATTATAGTCACATCAATGTTGATGTTGTGAGGTAATTACAGACTCTTTATTGTAAGAGGGTAATCAAATGAAATACGTAGTTTACGTAGTATTAAGACTGATTTCTCCCGAGATGCACACAACTGCGCCACATAACGTCGAAGTTATTCATAAAAATTAAATTAAAAAAATAATTTCCTGTACTTATTGACGTTGTACAACACGCCTCAGTAGAGCTTTAAATGACACTCCTGTATAACTTATTTATCTCTGGCCGTACTTGCTTTTCGGACCGTCTGCCTTGAAAGTTTACAAACAAAGTTTTCTTCTCAATAATTAAGTTATCTTATAAAAAAACTTGCATTATTCTCTTTAGGTACTTACGTATGCATCACTCTGACGCGAACAACACCTCAATGTTTCTACTGGTTATGGTAAGTATCATCGGCTGGCAGAAAGCAAATTTTATGCCTTTTCACCTCTTTAGGCGTCGAAATTGAAAAATTTTAATTTCACATCCAAGTGAAGTGAAAATCACGACGATTGCCCTTTAAGACGAAGCAAAATCGATCATTAAGTAAATATCACACATCACTCATGTACAGTACTGAGAGTTCGAATTTTGAAAAATTCTCAAACCTTTTTACGGCCATTTACGTTATCATCACCCTGTAGCAAAAATAAACTGAGTGTCTCGATGGGTTCGAAATGTATCGAAAATTTATGTAAAACACATTCCAGGTCTTTTCACCTCCTAAGAGATTGAAATTCGAAATACCATGCATCACACTTTAGACTAATTAACTGATGTCTCTTCAACGTAATAAACACGATAATAGGCCGTTGGGTTCATGATGTATAGGCGATTAATTAAAAACACATTTCATCACTCTTCATCGCTTTTCACCTCCTTAGGTGGGGATTCCGAAAATTCCTGAAATTACTTTTCAGGTAATTGAGTGAGCATCAAACTAAAAAAAATCACGTCCCTATATAAAAATCAATGGGATCGATATATTTCGATTGTGAATTGAAAACACAATTTTCCCTTTTGAGACCGAATTCGGAAAATATATTTCAATGGTATTTGTAATATTTACACAAGCATTAATCTGAAGCAAAGAGCACACCGATATCTCGATTGGTTCGATAGATATGGAGAGATAATCTAAAACACATTTTACGAATTTTCACCTTCTTAATTAAAGAATTTCGGAACGTCTTAGAGTCCTGTCATAGACATTTGTATACATAACCAATTGAAGTAAAATTCACGACGATAATCGATTGTGTTTAAGTGATACTGACGATTATTAATAACTAGGGACCCCTGTTTTTCGCGAAAAGAATTTTGCCTCACTTTGTTTCGGTGCCTTGCGTACACATCTGCAGTTATGCTTCGTGGTCAGTGATTGGATATTTTAGCTCTCACGAGCCTTGGGCTTCTTCCGGCAAATAACGGACATGTGGCGTTGAATGAATGTTATTGTAATTGGCTCAGTCAAAAGACATACGGCTCTTCGCATAGACGTGCCGCCAATAACTGTGAAGTAGAACTGCAGGTGTGCACGTAAGTCACTGAAACAAACTGTGGCAAAATTCTTTTCGCGAAAAACAAGGGTCCCTATTAATAACACATTTTGCCCCTTTTTACTGTTTGGGGGTCGAATTTCAAAAAATCCCAAAACTCCTTTTTGGGTATTTACGTAAGTAACATTATGAAATAAATACCAACTCGCCGTTCCGAAGGATTTAATGGATAACGATAGCTAATTGGAAACATATAAGGTCCTTTTACCCCCTTAAATGTTGAATTTCGAAAAATCCTTCAATTGGTTAATGTTTTTTCATGTGTGTCCTCTTAAAGTAAAAATCACGATGATAGGTCGTCGGGTTCGAGCTCTACCAACATTTCTTTGGAAAAACATTTCATCCATTTTCATCCCCTTAGAGGTCGAATTTTGAAAAATTCCTATTTAGTGCTTGCCTACGACCTGAAGGAAACCTAAACAAAATTTTTCACGATTCTAGGTCCAGTGGTATGGGCTGCAGTTTGATGTGTCAGTCAGTGTTCTCTTGTTTGTATAGAGGTAAAATCAACGATGTACCCAGTTTTACAATCGCAGATAACAAACAACTCTGTTCCAAACCTGTGTCGTTTGGACGGAACATGCTGTTTGAAGGAAAGGCGACCTTTCCAAACTATGATGCTCTCGTCAGTACAAAGTTTTTGAAATGGCATAAACATTATACGTATTTTACTTTCATGGTTTATAGAAATGTACTAATTTTGTGAAGACTATCGCTTGCAGCTTGGCTAAAGCTGTCTGAAAAGTGTAATAATCTCAAATGAACAATAAATCGAACCTGTTAATTTTTTTATTGAAAATATGGGGTTTTGGACCAGTAATCATTCTAACGGTTTTTAAGTGTGTGAGGCATTAGCAAAATTACAGCAAGAAACGTGTAAATTTTTTTAACAGTTGGCCTAACCCACTTAGTAAGTTTGGGTTTTTATTTTAATTCAAATTGTGTGCACAGAAATATTTGTCGGATTCTTGTACTGTGTACTCTACGAAGTCTCTATCAAAACATTCCTTGAAAACTTCAGACTCGGAAACAGTACCACGCAAAAATAAATTCTCTTTGATTCCAGAACTGGAAGAGTATTATTGTAAGTCTGCACGTGTTAAATCAGTAACTCGTTTCCACTGGAAACTATAATATTATAGTGCAGTGCGACTATCTCTGTTACTAACCTCTATGTACTTTTCAGGTACATCCATTTCAACATTATTGTCCTCTGTAGACGACTGATATTCACCGGAACTTTCGCTGCTATTGCTGTCACTTTGTTACAAAGTTTAGCCGGGAAGGGGAAGATAAGTAAGCCAGAAACGAAAGGTAACAGAATTTATTAGAATAGAAGAAACAAGGAATAACAGCAATACAGAAATAGAGGCGAGTGGAAGGGTTAGGGTAATGCGAGACAGGAGATAGGTAAAGGATCGCTCTCTTTCCCTAAACCAGCAGGAACTCACCGTCGTCTGCCGCCGTTGGAGTTAGTTTTCTAGTCAGAGGGTCGCACCCAGACTCGAACCCAGAGTCCCTAGGTGCGGTCGCCGCCGGAGCAGAAGACTCACTCGCCGACTCACTTCTCCAACTCCCCCCGGTAGCTAGCTCGATGTCTATACCATTCTTCGCATCCCCACCAGGCCGTCAAAATCCTCCCCTCTGATTGGCTCCCAGCTATGCCCAGAGGCGGAGCAATCCATGCTGAATCCAGGAGTTTGTAAGGTGTTGGGTAAGTGTTACGACCCACTTAACTCCTCGAGTCATCGTATTCCTATGAGACCACTGTTGCTGCAATCTATCACTTTTTGGTGACTTGTTGATTACCCAGCACCCATTGACCGCCTTTATGCGACGCCACCGACGCTGCGGGATTGCAACACCTAACATCTTGCCGATTCCCAATAAGCAATTATTTCAGATTTTTTTTTCACATAGGTACTTTTTTTTGTGTGAAGTCATTTTTGTAAAACACTGCACTAAAATTATATGCAGAAACTATAACACCCGTATAAAAGCTTATTAAAGTTTGCAGGAAAAAACTCACCATTTGGTTCTTTGTATAAAGATTTTTCTATTGCCGAACAGCATTGAACTATCGCATCCTGTTTTTGAAGAAGCTGATGAAAGAAGGCGTAATTTTCGTTGCTAAATGCAAGGCATAGGATAATAATTTTATGTTAACAAATTTTTACTGCACGGTATTTCATTTATGTATTTTAAAATGTTTATAATCAGCTTAACAAGCGAGTAAATATTTAATTTAGTGGTGTATTTTAGACTGCAGTACCTTACATGTTTATTGCGTATTTAATAATGATATTGTAAATTGTAGTTACTGACGATCGCGTTATTATATATTACATCAATATTAGTTTATTATCCCCTTGATTGTTCAACGAAACACGCAAATCAGCACAAATCTGAAATCTCGGCAAATTCTACTTTTTCTTATTTTTATGTTTTCACGTCTGCTTAACTTCATCAATCATTCGAACATAAATTTTCAAACAGCTTGCACTTCTGGTGGGGTAACAGTTGCATAAATTGGATTACTGTATGTTTCGCTTTTTTTAAATTAAGATAAATTGTTTAAAAAATTTGTTATTATAGCGTGAATTCTATTTATCTTTCACTACAGTTCAAGCATAGTATTTGAATTTTTAACTTATATTTAAGCTGCAATAAGCAAAACAAATTGTTATATTTTTAATTTGGTGGATTAATTGCGGCCTGAATATACGTTAGAAGTTCAACTTCGATGCTTGTACTGTAACGCAAGGTAATTAGACTTAACGGTATAATAGCAAATTTGAATTGTTCCTTCTCAGAAAAAAATTAAATAATACAATATGGTGGCCGATACCTTACCTAAGGTTAATTCAACTACAAGTTTAAAATATCGTTGTTAAAAGTTTGTAACAGGGACAATTTCTGCCGCTTGAGCGCTGGTTTCGGTAAGCGATGCAAACTGGCCAATCACAGAGCTTTCCTGAACTTTAAGTTTCATTAAGCTGATAATTTAAAACGAGAAAATGGTTTATTTATATTTTTAATTTAAAATTTAATGACTTATATAATTTACAAGTCCGTTTAAATATAATTTTACTATGATTTGGAATTTTTCGGGTCCCTTGACGATTGCAGCGAAAGTAGCGGTAGAAATTTTCCCTGTGCCAAACTCTCACACATTTTCTTTCTAACCTGTAGAAGATTTAACCTTACCTTAACTAGAATCTTACTATCATCGTAAGAAAACAACTAAGAACTTGTGAAGAAATTAGGAATAGTTATCCTGTTGCTTTTCAGAGGTCCTAATACACAAGGGTTTCATTAAACCATGAAAAAGCGTGTCAGACTGAGGGTTACTCCATTTATTATTCGGAGTTGGTATTACACGATCTAAGTCTGTACATGAGAGAGTCGGTTAGGCCACTCTTTCACTCATCGCTGTAGATGACTAGCGGTAAATTATGTCCGTGAACCCTTATCTCCGGCGGGGCACATAGCTGTAATTTTCAGCTCGTCGATTCTGGCAGTCATAATTTGCGCTTCCTACAGTTATATGGCGGAGTACCCTAGCGCGAATGAGAACAACCCTCCCTTCCCCACAACCATTCTTCACGCGCCGAAAATAAACCAGAATAGTTCGATACTAAAAGCAATTTATGGTCGTAGGCGCCCGCCGACGTAATATCTTTTTGACTTTTGTAATGCGCGCAGTTTTAAACTTGTCCGAGGAAATTCTTCTTATTTTTTTTACCGTTGCGGTTAAAACCACTGCTGTAAATTATCGGACGTTAAAGTGATGGAGAACGCTCTCCTTTTCAGCGGAAACACCTTCTCATTTTCACACCACGCTTGTATTCTGCGACTGAAGGCATGTGCGAACCAACTACGTGGTCAGATTACTTAAAACGTTCTTTTGTGCAAAACGTAACGTTCATGTAGGTTCCAACTGCAAAACATCCCTCGAAGTTTGCGTACATTATATGACACACACAGATACACACACACAAATGTGGGTATGTTTTAGTATAAGTTATATATGTCTATACATAAACGATAACCCTGACTGACTGACATATCAAACTGCAGCCCAAACCACTGGACCTAGAATCATGAAATTTTTGTGTGGTTTACCCTCAGGTCGTAGACGAGCACTAAGAAGTGATTTTTTGAAATTCATCTTTTAAGGGGGTGAAAAGTATTTAAATTATTTTCGGAAAAATGTTGATGAAGTTCGAACACGACGACCTATCATTGTGAATTTTACTTCAATGGGACACACATAAAATGCGTATTAGCCAATTTAAGGGCGTTCAAGTGGGGAAAAAAAATTTTATATTTGTATAAAAAAGTGTTAGTTTTGTAGACATTACTTGAGAGTACATTTTCCTCTTACTAACAAATATTACCTCGGTCAGTTTCCCCACAATGCGATTTAAAAGTAAAAATTTGCATATTTTTACTTTATACGAAACTTGGAAACCAATAAACACAATTAAATAAAAAAAAAGCACACCAAAACTACCTACCACAGTCTACGGTTTGAAGCACATATAATCGCATAATACAAATAATTTTGTGTTGAAAAAAAATTGCTAAGAGTAACAAAAAAACAGGAATTAAAATAACAATATTTTTTGTAGAGGGTTTATATGCTCAAGCCGTAGACCGTAATAAATAGTTTTTATGCGATTTTTTTTCTATTTTATTATGTTTGCTGGTTTTCAAGTTTTGTGTGAAGTAAATATAAGCAAATTTTTACTTTGAAATACCATTATGGGAAAACTGGCTGAGCTAATTTTTATTTCTTAAGAGGAAAATGTCTAAAACTAACACTGTTTCATACAAATATAAAATTGTAATTTTTCCCCACTGGAACACATTTAAGGATTCAATGAAATTCAACATTTAATGGGATGAAATTACCTTAATAGTATTTCCTATAACTATCGATATCTAACGAATCTTAAGGGATAAAGAGTTGGTTTATACTTCAAAATGATGCTTATGTAAATACCAAAAATGTAGTTTTAGGATTTTTTTTAAAATTCTACTCCAAAGCAGTACAATGGGGAAGAAATCTGTTTTTTTTTTATGAATCGTCTATATAGCAGAAACGCAATTCGCTACCGTTCTAGTTTTTACTTAAAATTGGATATTTATACAAATGACTAAGACATAGACATTTCGAAATTCTTAGTTAAGGGGGTTAAAGTGTTTGAAATGTGTTTTCGATTATTCCTCCATACCTACAGAATCATTCGAGAAATCGAAGTGCTATTTTCTTTTGATTAATGTTTATGTAAATATCCAATTACTAGGGACTAGAAAATTTTGTGAATTCAATGTCCTGTAGGCTAGAATCCATTGTACTATGCATACTCAGGCCCCATGTATTCGTTCGTCGTCTGCTGTTCCACTGAATAGCAGCTAGTGGACAAATAGTTGAGACGTGAGTATGCATAGTACAATGGATTCTAGCCAGCAGGTCATTAAATTCGGGAAATTTTCCACCTTCCAATTACCATTTCAATATATTTTCCGAATGCAGCCCCAAAAAGGTAAAAAAAAAAGTTAAAATTTGTTTTCGATTCACAATCGATATATTATATAGGCCCCATTAATTTTTTACATCAATGTAATTTTTGTGTAATATTGATGCTTACTCAAATTCCTGAAAAGCAATTTCACGAATTTTCTGAATTCTCCACCTAAGGAGGTGAATAGGGATGAAACGTAATAAAATGTGTTTTCAATCAATCGTCGATACATATTAAACTCAGCGAGGTATTGTCATGTTTTTTTACGTTCAAGAGACACAAGTAAAGTAGTCTAAAATGAGATTAAAAGGATTTTCGAAATTCAGTCTCTTAGGAGGTGAATGTGTTATAGATAAATCCTCGAGACATACTGAACTCGTCGAGATATCCAGTTTACTTTTCCTTAGGAACAACGTTTAGGTACGTAGCCGTGAAAGAGTTTTAAGAATTTTCGAAATTCGAACTCAAAGTACCGTACAGGGGTGATATGTGTTATTTAATAAGTGATCGATTTTGCTTCGACTGAACGGCTTCACGTGGATACACAAATATTTAGATATGCAATTAAATTTTTTTTCGAAATTTAACACCTAAGGGAGTGGAAACGCATAAATTTTGTATTTTATCAGCCGATGATATTTGTCTAACCAGTGGGGATATTGAGTTGTTGTTCGCTTCAGAATGATGCGTACGTAGGCACAAGTACTTAAAAAGTTACGTAAGTTTTGTATTTATAAGATAATTGTGTCATTTAGAAGGAAACTTAGTTTGTAAACTTCATGACAGACGTTCCATTCTACAGTTGTTGTAAAACCTCTGTGAGACTAGGTTATTAATATTATTTTTATTAAATTAGTTGTCATGTTTAATTACAACGAAAATATGGCACAACTGTTTGTAGCTCCGGTATATTACTAGGGAGGTTTTGGGCTCAAATTCCGTTACATTTAGTGAAAACGTGTAATTATGACACACGAAAACTGAAATGCAGATGAAATTAGAGCAAGTTGGATACAGACGTTCAAAAATTATAAAATGGATTCTGCAGTCCACTATCCACTTATGTTTCTCGACAGCGTCAGCCCACATATACCATCTTTCTAACCTTAAGGTTGGGGCACCAAACACGTTTATATTTCTGCAAACCTTATACCGCCAAAAACCCCTAACGGCATTTAACACCAAGAGAAGGTTTTGAAAAAAAAATATGTTACTGAGGGAACCATCACCAGTGGCTGTGCTCGGTGGAAATCAGTCTTCAAACTATGTAAACTACGTATTTTATTTGATTACTCTCTTACATGTAAGTGTCTGTAACTACCCCACAACGTCAGCTTTGCTGTGGCTATAAATAAGGCCCTGGAGAAGTAGCTGTGAGTCGCAGGGACACACTTAAGATTGATTTTCGCGTGGACAGCTATAGCTACTAATCGTGCCACAGAGATAATTCAACTAGCATATTTGTCATTCTAATGCTTGTTGTTTGAACTACCTATCTGGTGTACAAAGAGGTATCTGCTCTGAGTAATACACGCGAGCAAAGCCGCGGGCGCACTGCTGTCTAGCTATCTGTCTATCTATATGTATGTAATTGGCTGTAACTTCGCATATTTTAAAAAACTTTATTTTTAATATAGTCTACTCACTCGAGCAGTAGCGAAAGAAGAAGAAGAAGCAGAAGTATGGAAGTACAGCGTGCTTAATAAAGACTGTTATGTTGAACTGATTTGTTACCCCAGCAAAATTTCCGGCTTTGGAATTGTGAACCAACTTTAACCCTTTAAGGGTGTTCATATGACCAAAATGTATAATTTTACACTTGCTCGACATAATGTTCGTTTAATAGACGTTAATTATGACTACATTTTCCACTTGTGAAAACTGATTCGCTCTTATGATTGTTTTCCCACAGCGGCATGTCACAGTCAGAATTTGCAAGTTGCGGAAACATAGGAATTACAAAAATTGAGTGACTTACACGAATTCAATAATTTTGTACTGAAATTAGATATTATGGGCCACATGCTAAAATGTATAAAACACCGATTGAAGTCGTTTTGTTTTTTAAAAATACCACGAATGAAGTAATGTTTCAATGCTCAGATATTTTTAATAGTACATATAAATTACATTGCGTGTTTTTAAATGTTTTCGCATGTGACTCATAGTGTATAATTTCAGTGTTAATTATTTAATTCGAGAAATTTAGGCTACTTGGTTTTAGTTACTCCTATGTTCCTATAACTCTCAAAATTTGACTATGTCTGCAAAATTTTTACAAGTGGAAAATGTAGTCACAAGTAACGCTTTTAAAATGAACACTTTGCCGTACAAATATAAAATTACGAATCTTTACCACGTGCAAGTCTTAAAACACGAAAAGCGCTGAGGAAATTATTCTATAAAAGTGTCTCTGCTTAGTAAAAAAATATCGCGTGTATATTGTTTATTTTTCTTGCTAATGTTCCCTTAGTTGCTAACAAAGTCTGCAGTCACGCCAAAAACCAATTTAGAGAATGAATAAAACAACTTTATTCGCTATTAAAATGAAAGCAATGGCTTATTAATATTTATATGGAAATTTCGCGTTTTAATTTGTTTACGAGATAGAATTCAAGCAACTTTAACGTCGTTTCAATATCACAGTTGTTCCTAGCCTAATTTGACTTCTCGTATAAGGCGCTGATCTAATAATAAAATTGCGGCTAACTGAAGGCCCAATCAGGCATCACTGTGCTAGTAAGCAGCCAATGAGCAACCGCTCTCTATAGAATATACGGATATTCTTGTAGGCTAGTCTACAGACCTGTGAACCCGTAAATTCTTCCGGTCTCTGCCAACAAAACATGTTTAGATTTTCTGTGGATGTTTGATTGGTACACAGTAAACTCAGAACCTCGTAGGCTGAAGGCCAGTCAGGAATGTATGTCTCGCAGTAAAATAGGCGTGTCATATGTTCTGTGGACCAATAGGACAGTTGTGAGTGGGAATAAAGTGATCAACTGAACTGGTCTTCTTCCAGTCGTGGATATAGGCGACTTGTGTTATTTTCTAGTCTTCGCCGTCACAAAACTTTCAAGTCCTAAATCAATTACATTCACCACACGATAAACAAATTATAAGCCCCTGGGGGACAAATGGAACATTTTCATTAAGAAACTTTTGTAGATTCCAGTAACTTATAGAAATATTTATTTTGAGAACCGAATATGAGTTAAAATAAGCTGTCACGTGTCTTTACAGCAGTTAAATGTGTAGTTGATTTGAGTGCTTAGAATAAAATTTTTCAGACTAACCCGGCAGTTAATTCTCTTTCTTAAGGAGACGCGAAAGTAACTTAAAGTGAATAATAAATTCTAATAGTTATAATATCATTAACTTTAAAAACATTTGTTAGCTGAAAAATAAAGCCTGCGGTTACTAAATATTTTGGCAAGGTCAAATTTCACAACACAATTCTGGTTACAAACACTTTTATTCTACTCCTATAGTACTTTTGTAAGGAACATGGAAGCAAATTAATTTACACTAACTGCTATAACAACTATTTATTTTGGCTTTATGAGAAAATATTGCAAAGCCAATACATTTTTTATGTAATTTTAACTATGAAATCAACTCCTCGACTACGAAATAACGTATCTCTACAAGTGTTCAATCATAAACGAAAACCTTGAAACTTTCTTATGTGATTGCAAGCAAAGACTGTAAACACGCTGTTTATATTTATACGAGCGTCCATAGTTAATAAATTAGCAACATTTCAGGGTTATTTGTATAAAATTATGTCTCAAAGAATAACATACATACGATAGTAAATTTTCGAAGCAAAGACAAAATCAGCATCTCTGTTTCTATAGTCGAAGTTTAGATACTGGAATATCAGCATGATTTTAAAAAATTGTGATTTCAAGGAAATTTTTTAGTATATAGTTCCATTTATTTCTAACATAAATTCTTCTATTAACAAAAAATTGTAACTACAGTTACCTGGATATGTCCTTTGTGAATACATTTCTGTATTAAAACACTTAAAATAACTTTTTTTGTGAGAAAAACGGCTAAAAGCGAGGCGGTTTACGAATTTTCTGTCCCTTTATCGCTTCTATACGCACAGATACTCACTTATAGTCAATATCATTGAACGTCAATGTCTACCTTGGTTTCCAGCCTCAGTGTGTCTTCTCAGACAACAACACGCCCAGCTGTCGCTACAAGTGTACGTCCGTCAGCCATGTTCAGGTCTCTGCAATGTAAGAATGCTCTTTAAAATCAGTTTTATTCAAATTTGGGTTAATATTATAGAACTGTATTAATTATTAACTTGTTAAATACTTTATGAAATGCCTACGATATCAAAGTGATGTTTTGGTATACTTTAAAAAAAATCCCATTTATAAGTATTTCTCATAAGATTAAACGAATATTCAGTCAATGCAGTTCTACATTTTGTTATGACCAAGTCAGTACACCTCTGGTTTAATCAAGGGACAGAACAATTTCACGAATTCATTGACCTGCATGTTAGAATCCACTATCCTATGCATACTCAAGCCCCTTACCATTAGTCAATTAGCTGCTACTCAGTAGGACAGCAGACGATGAACGAATGTACGAGGTTTGAGTATGTATAGTGCAATGGGTTCTAGCTTGCAGGCCATTGAATTCGCGAAACTTTCCTGTCCCTAGTTTAAACACGATAGCTAAGTCTCGGCAAGAAGCCGTCTGAGATAGTTTGACAATCGACAAACTCGGCCAAGGAATGACAATGTTAAACACGGCACAATGCGACAGCGGAATCATCCAATTTGGCGAGGATACACGTTGCCGCACTGGCCGTGACAAAGGGGCGTGTCACGCTAACGACATTTGTCTGCTTCATAACGTCACCTGAGTCTCTACGACGCCATGATGCGGCACGTACTCCAGATAGTTCCTAACTAAATTTGTGTATTATTTATAAATCATCAGCTCCTAACAAGTAATGACTAGAGAGCTGAAATAGTCGCGTTTTCATTTAGGCACAAGCTGGACTTCAAGCAACTGTATGATCTTGTAATTTTTGCAGTTGGCCCTTGACTTATTTGACGCCTGTTGCAAGGCGCCGAGCCAATATCAAAGAAGCAACTAAATACAGGCTACAGCGAGCAGCCAATGAGCAGATGTTATTTGCTTAAGTAAACATATATTTTTGAAGGCTAGCCTACACGTCAGTGATACCGCGAAATTTTCGTGTCTCTAGTAATAAAGTAGCAACTCTGTTTATAAACTAACAAGATAATTTCCCCGCGACTTTCGTGGTTTTCTCTTAATGACCATTACCATTTGTTTGTAAATACATTTTGGTTTCGTTGCTTATCATAATTATTCTATCCTGACTATGCATTCCGTAATGTTAACCACGATAGTATAAGATGATTCATTGGGGGAATTGTTGTCCGTTTGCTGCACTCCAGTGTATTACGAACGTATCATACTTTACTTATTTCGTTGTTTGTGTGTTGTCTTCAACAAGGATTCTTTTAAGCTTCAACTGAACGTTTATAATCTATCTTCAAACAATCAAACTATTGCGAATAAATGTCGAATCATATAAGCTGAGACACTAAAAATAGCGAAAATGATAAAAGCCAACAATTATCTCTGCAGTATCTTGATGGTACGGTAAATATTAAGAATAGTTACTCATTGTTTACCTGCCAAACTATTAATTTCGGTTGTATAGATAATCGTAAAAAATGTTACTCTATACGTTAGAAGTGGTCGTACTTAAAGAAAATGTTAGTTTTTAGTATTCGAAATTTTTCATTTCTCGTTAGGTTAAGTTAGTTTTCATTTGTTAGGTTAGGTTGGTTTAGGTTAATTCGGTTATTTTAACAATAAATTTTTCATTTTTCGATAGGTTAGGCAAGGTTAGGTTATCTGACCTTACTTAAGATAACCTAACATTACCTAACCTAACGGTAAATGGAAAACTTAATAAAATAACTAAACTTAAATTAACTTAACATAAATTACTTAAGGTAACTTAACATTACCTAAACTAACAAAAGAAGGAAAACTTATTAGTGAAATAACTTAACGTAACCTAAGATAATTTAAACTAACTTAACATAACTTACTTAACCTAACAAAAAAATGGAAATTTTTGAAGTTACAAAATTGCAATTACCTTTACATATTACTACCTCTAAAGTATGTAGAAACATTTTTCATTGATAAACTATGCCAGTACACTATGAGTAGCTATTATTTATATTTACCAATTCTACCATTACTGAATTATACAATTTGTAACACTTGCAAAGAGTTTTCGAGCAAATCAAATAAGTTCTGTGTTAAAACTGTACAGATATTATTTTGCTTGCTGTAGATAGAAACCGCGCTTCTAATAAATTATAGCCAATATCAATAGAGTGTAGCCTAGCTATTAGTCTCTCTCTCTCTCTCTCTCTCTCTCTCTCTCTCTCTCAATCACTTTGTTTTTGGAGCAAACATTTCGTTGACGTAAACAACTATTTCTGCCACCGCATCTCCCACGTAGCGAAATCACACCCACTCCGCTGTATATCAAGCCGGTGATGTTTATATCCGATCGACAAGCGCTAAATTATTTGCGAGCTCATATCCAGTCAGGAGATAATGACAGAAAGACAGGCCTTGCTGCACCGTTGATACAGTTTGACCGCGTCTCTCGCCAAGCATGAACACCACTGTGCTGTAACTGAGGGTTGTAGAGAATGTTTTATAAATGGAGCCACGAGGTTGTCACGAAGATATATTTACACAATTTTTAGAGGCGATGGTACATCGCGAAATTTTTTTGTGTCAACGTAGCTTTGAAAAACACTGCAGATTCTAGCAACACGCATGAACGGGTGATACAAGTATGACTAGAGACATAGCCATCTTTAGTAGAAGGCCGTGGCCTTAGATCTGGCAATCCTGGCAGGAAGGGTCATTTTAACACTTCTTTTTGCTCTCCAAAGGCAATGGCTGTACCTGATTCGTTATTCTGCCCTACATACCGGCGAATCAGGGGAATTCACTCCGTTCGCGAGACATAATAAGTGTTAAAAGACCCTTCTTGGCAGGGTTGCCAGATCGAAGGCCGCGGCCTTCTACTAAAGATGGCTATGCTAGAGATGATGGTTCATCGCAAAAAATTTTTGGGCCAACGTACCCTTGAAAACACTGTAGCTTCTTGTGGCATGCGTGATTGGGTGATGCATGTCTGAAACAACGTAGCTGTCTGCAGGCCAGTAATAGGCATAAAATATTACAATAGCGGGATTCTTATTGGCTCAGTCAAATAGGGTAACATCTCAAAGTACAAGTGAAAGCCAGTAACCTTTTCATAAGCTGAACGTGTGTTGAAACCCAGCAAACAGTCAAGTTTTCCCGCGATAAACTTACTACAGATTTATTATTTAATTTCCTTGTTGAAGACTCAAACATCATGTATCATTGGCCGTTATTATAATTCCAAAGAAAACATCAGGAAACAATCGCACTTTATTTGATTACTCAACTCCTGGTAGCTAGGATTGGTGTCTTTAAATTATTTTATTAATGGTTACTTGCAGTAGTCAAAGGTAGAGTCAGTGATTTTTGGTGAAAAGAATTCTGCAACAATTTGTTTCAATGCCTTATGTGAACACCTGTTTCTCTGCTTCATGGTCAGTGATTGGATGTTTTTTACTTTCGACGTCTCGGGGTCCTACCCGCAAATCACGGACGTGTGGTGTCGCGGGCACATTGTTTTTGTTGGTGCAGTCAAATGAGCCACGCCTCTGCCCTATTATATTCTGTCAATAACCACGAACCAGAGTTGCAGGTGTGCACGTAAGGCACTGAAACCAGCTGTTGCAGAATTCTTTTCACCAAAATCACTGGCTCTAGTCAAAGGTGTGTCAAAGCAGATTCCATCCAAATCATAGAAGTGACGTTCAAAATAACGTACAATATATCCTTGAAATAGTCGTGCATAGAACCTATATATTTACACCAAGTAATGTTAAACTGCAGACATTACTTTTACTGCAACATTAGCAAAAATAATTTTACTATCAATATTTATGTTTTCACACGATACTATGTTACATATTAAAATAAATAACTAATATACATACAGGGATTACGTTACTCACAGTAAATGACGATGCCACAAGGCATTTGATAAGCTCATAAATTTTTTTTTTAATTTTTTTATGCAATTTTAAAAGTGTTGTGTCAATGAGGTAATTTTTTGTAATTATCCTGAAAGATTTAAACTGTGAAGTAATTTCAAGAATTATTAAAATTTACATCCAGTGATTCACGGTTATATTTATAGTTGGTTTAGTTTTACTACGAGTAAGATCCAAATATAACAAAACTTTTGATTTTAAACGTCATTTTATTTAAGTCGAGCAATATTACGAACAATGTTATAAACTAATAATATATAACTACCAAGCAGGCTCATAAAAAAGTTTCAAAGATTTTAGAAAAATGAAGCATTTGGTAGATTTTTAAATGGACACACAAACTTTCATTAAAATTCATTTTCATCAATACAAATATTTGTAATCATCTCATAATTTAACTTTTTGCACTGGATTTAAATACACATTTTCCTTAATTTTTTCACTTCTTTTGAAATACCGAATGCAGTACCTTCATTAATTTTAGTAATTATAAATGTATCTTTCAGGCGATGGTGCGCCGTTATATCTACATCATTTAAACCTGATCGGGCAGAAAAGAAATCTAATTAATCCGAGAAAATGGGATTTATAATTGGAGTGCCGGTAAAAAAAATATCAGAAAGAATCTGACAAGCTAAAAGAGTTATTTACTAGCTGGAGCGTTCGCACAAAATTAATTATTGAGAACTAGATTTGCGTGTCGCTTTGATTTGGAATTTCAAAAGATTTTATGACAATGTTTAAAACAGAATTCTTCGTAAAAACGTTATTTAATGCATAGCTGAAGAACTCTTTGACACACCGGAATGCCGAACTACGGAAACGATAAGCTCCTATTTATTGTTGTATTATGTTGTATTTTATATTATACAACGGTTGACAGAATCTCAATCATAGCTGTAAAAATATCAAATATAAAAATATACTATTCAAGACCTGAAGAAATTTAGGAACATAATTTAATTTAATATAGAAGGAAAAACAGACTAAAATGAATTAAATGTGAGAAAATGTGTCGCAAGGTTAGAGTACAAACGTTAGGGAACTATTAAACAACGATACTGGTAATGTTAGATATAACGAGGCGTCTTGACATCTTATTTTGACTGGAAGCACACTGTAAAAATTTCCGTAAATTCACGGAAATATTTACAGAAAAGTACTGTAATTTTACGGAAGAGGATTCCGTAATATTTTGTTTACGGAAATTTTTCCGTATTGCCAGATTACGGATGTTTGACCATAACTTTACATAAATTCATGAAAATATGTTTCTACAATTTTAAAGCATATTTTACTGTGTTTCTTAAAAAAAAGTGGTATTAATAATCACCATGAATCCTGGATGTCAAATACAAAAGTTGTCTCTTATAAAGTTGATATCTTACCACTGCATGGAACTTATTTACACGTGAATTGTCACTGTCGTTCAATGGTGTCAATGTACTCGTAGCTCAGTTGTCCGACCGCTTAGCTCAGTGGTTAGCGCTCCTGGCTGCTGGGTCAAGGGTCTCGGGTTCGATTCCCGGCCGGGGAGGTGGCATTTACAGTCACTTCCTCGGGTTCAGGACTGGGTGTTTGTGTTCGTCTTGTCTGTCCGCCACACGCCAACGTCCAATTTCGTCACTTACACGAAACAAAAAAAGTCACTGGGGATTATATGACATAGACTCACTTAAAGGGGGGAATGTTTGGTGCAGTGGCGAGGCGAGGCCAATATGGATAAAATACTCCAAGACAATCCTAGATAATGGTATTTGTCAACTTTATGTGTTAATATTTACCCAAAATTACCAATCCGTTACGCGTGATCTCTTGCGCCGCAGTTAAATGCACGAGGTTCCGGCGTCAGATATCGTGCCTCAGAAGTTCGTAACAATGGGAACAATGTTGTTTAAAACGTTGGCTAAATGTATTGTCTAGGATTGCTATTGTTTAATTTCCCCAAATTGGCTTCAGTTATAGATTAATGCTCTTAGCGTTGAACTATGTACCACGCCCTCTTAAGTGCTGGTGAGGAATGACATAATGTGAATATGGATCAGCGCCAAAATAAAGACACGTGGGAACAAGGAGAACCCAGAGAAAACCCACAAGCCAGCGGCGTCGTCTGACATGGTTCCCACAAGCGAAAATACGGGGACTGACCACGCCAGGAATCGAACCCGGACGGCTATTTGGTGGTAGGCGAGTGCTCTACCAGTGTGCCAACTACGACTTTAACTAGTAAAATAGTACGTGTTGTTGGACACTTTGTTACTTGTCTGTTGCACGCTATTGGCTTGAAAGTGCACCTGCCTCAATTAGTGAAACCGTTTCACAGTCAACTTTGAGTTCGTATTGTCATTAGCGATCACCGATTCTCTTGCAATACACCTGCGCCCCACCGCTGACCACATATTATCGACACGGTGTATCAACAACCAACATGCGAGTTATGTGGGAAGAATTGGAACTTCAATATGGTCAAACAGAAGATCAGTTGCCAATAAGGTATTTGAATCAAAAGATTCCACTACACTTCTGATGTACATATTCTCAGTTTTGAAGTCGTAATATTTGTTTTAAATTATAAACAAAAAAAATTGTTTGCTTGTGTTACCAATTTAATAAGATATTGATGCATTCCATGTATTTTGTATTTACTGTTGTGGTACTGTGGGCATTAAATTTATCAACAAAATTTAAGTTGCATAATGTGTGTATGTTCTTTAACATTTTTGCAGGAAATTTTCTTTACGCTTCAATGCAATTCGTAAAGTGATAAAAAGTATGCATACAATTTTTATCACTGTTTACAAATCTAGTTTAACGCATAACGAAAATTTTGAGTGAAAATGTTTTTATCAACGGTTCATTAAAATGTTGTCCGTAAACATTTAATAGGAACATTCAAATGAGGACTAGCTGATTATCCAACTAAAACAAGAGAACAAATAAACATGATATGGGACTTCCACCATCAATCTGTTACAGGCCAGAACACCTTCTAATCGTCAAAACTAAATTTATGTAGCAAGGACATGTACAGCATAACCAAGACATAGGAGTAGCGGTCAAGGTATAGCGAGAGGTGAATTTATATGGATTTAAGGAAAAGGGATACTTTCATGTGCTGCAAGTATTTATCAAAACTACAAATAATAACTTACTAACAATACTGTAAGTTTATTCTTTAAATAACCATTCCACTTGGAGAAAATTATACCCATAAGCGGAAGTCGGGTTCGAAACTGCTCTTTATTAACTTTAAATCGCTTACACAAAATCAATCCACATCTCGCACCCAGAGCCGGTAACTTTACAATAAAACATTACAATGATCGGTCCACAAGGTCTAAACAACAACAATTACTCTGACTTGAAACTAAAACAAACGAGGGACGGGTTCTGCCATGAAAGAAACGTGTAAAACTTTACATTTAAGTCTCATTAATAATCAGTGACTAGATAATAACTATGCAATTTAAGAGGATGATTGATTTACTTTTATTTTTTTTAAATGTACTAGATTATGATTCGATCTCAAATGTTGTCAACAAAATACTTGGTAGTCATCATGATAGGACAACAGCCTGTTTTTTTGGAAAGGCAAAAAGGTGGGGGGGGGGGGGCAAATAATTTGTAGTGATGTTCGGCCATTATTCTAAGAGTTAAAAACGTAGGGTATTTCTAACGGAAATTTGCGAAAGAAACTTAAGGATACGGTCCAACAGTTAATGTGTCCGAAGAAGAAAGTAGCCCCTTCGTGCAGATTACCTTGTGTACGGTCCACTCATTACACCGCTGGGAAAATAAATTAAAAGTGTATTAATTAAAGACGTTAATTAAAAGCTCCCTGAGAGTTCCTGGGCACGGTAATTTAGCAGGTGGTCGGGCGTCCCGCTGCAACCGGCTCGAGGGACCAACTTGGCCATAGTTACTTCCCTGGCCGGAACAAAGCGAGGCGTGCATTATTAACTCTGTGTTCCTGAGAAATTGCATCGAGAATTAAGTACTGTTGCAGGAAGTGTAGTTCTGTGGAAAACGCGACGACGATCAGGAGCGCAAGGGAAATTTTGCGAATACATTCGACGTCGAATTGGTCGAGCACTAATCAAAACTATGCACTTTTATTGTTACTGTGGTCACAAAAAAAAAAAGAAAAAAAAAGACAAATTGCGATTATTTGAGGCAGTGGCAAAGCGTGGATGTGTTCCACAGAAACCAGTTTTTTTCCTACTTTGTTTCAGTGCCTTACGTGCACAACTTCAGTTCTGATTCGTGGTTAGTTATTGGATGCTGTAACTGTTTTTGAGTTCTATCATAGAGGCCGGAGTCTTGAATGTGGCAACGCCGCATCGGAGGCCTACTGCCGGTCGCTCATCGGTAGCTCTAGTCTATGTAGACGTGTACACGCCAATAAAGCTGTATCTAGACACGTTATAGAGACTAGGGATATCAATGAGCGACCGGCTGTAGACCTCCGATGCAACGTTGCCACATTCAAGACTTCCGCCTTCTACTCAAGACGGCCATGGTTCTATCCGCAATTCACAAGCGTTTGGTATCCCAATAACTTTGTTCTGATTGGTACATTCCAATCAATTGTATTTTTTATTTTATATGGTTTACTAACGCCCCTCTGTTTCATGCACTTTTCAGGCTTAGTGAGGGACGGCTTACAAGCTAACTAAACCTAGGAAAACGACACTAACATCCACGCCGTACCGGGACTCGAACCCGGGACCTCTCGCACGGTGCTACCAACCACGCCATGGAGGCTGGCTACAGTACAATCAGTGACGCTTCTGTACAAATGCGTGCTGCCAATAATCATGAAGCAAAGATACAAATATGTACGTAAGGCACTGAAGCAAACTGGTGCAAACATATTTTCGCGGACTCTTCCGGCTTCTAAATATTTTACGTGCACAGCGGCCGCTGTGCTTCATGGCAATAGGCACAGTAAATACGTTAAGGAACGTCACTCATTTGACTGCACCAATAATAATATGATTGTTGTGAGACTTTACGTAGGAGACTTGCGAGCAGAACCTCAAGACAAGAGAGTGTTTAACATCCAATCACTGGCCATGAATCAGAACCGAAGATGTTTAAAATAAAACCACGAAAGTAGTTGGCGCAAAGGTTCTCCACCAAACATTGGTGATTCTACTGATTTTATAGTGTGAACTTTCCCGCTTATTGGCTGCCCGAGGTTGTTGATACCAGTCCCGTGTATGTTTGGCTCCTGCATGTTACGGCAGGTTTCCTATTGGTCTGGCTATCGGCTAGAAATGCAGCCGCCTTACGCTGGTTGGCGCACTGAAAAAAAAGAGTATAGTTGTAGGTACCATACTACTGTTAAAATAGGGACAACAAAACAGTTTGGTTGTTGGTACTACTCTGGACAGTTCCTTCAACAATCTGTTTTGTAGACGTTACGATCTGGTTTGTAAAAGCAACAAGGCTAATTGTTTCTTCTATTTTCAGTGCGGTAGACGTTTCCGCGCGTTTGACCGATTTTTCCGTACCACCGTCTATTTCTAGGACCCGGTAGTTTTCGTGAAAAGATTTCTGCAGCACTTTGTTTCAGTGTCTTACGTACACACACCTGCACCTCAACTTCATGATTATTGGCAGAGAGTTTTTGTGCAGAGTTGTTATTCATTTGACTGTGCCAATCAGTACACAGATAACTGTGACACAACACGTCTGTGATTTATGGGTTTAACCTCCATATGATGTATTATACGGCATCCAATCACTGACCACAAAGCAGAGATGCAGGTGCGTACGTAAGGCACTGAAACAAAGTGATGCAAAAATCTTTTGGCGAAAATTACCCAGCCCTATCTATTTCATATCTGTATGCCTACATATTCTGCGACTTTATTTCAGTGTCTTACATACCTGCAGCTCTGCTTCGAGTGCAATGATCGAATCTTTTTAACGCTCAACATCTTGGGATGCTAACAGCTTATCACAGACATGTGGTATCGCAGTAATCTTGTCTGATTTACACAGACCAAAAAATAACGCCCTTACACAAAGGCACGCAGCCAAAAACCTCGAAGTAGAGATGAAAATGTGCACACGAGGTATTTCAACAATGCGGTGCATAAAAACTACTCGCGAAAGTCAGGGGTCGATAGCAATGACTCAGAAAAAAAGGTTCCGTGGTGACTACAAAATATTTTGTCAATATGAACCTCGCAAAATTATTTATTAGTGGTTACACATTTTTTTGTAGTCACTGCAAAACATTATTGGTGTCAGCAAAATTTTTTTTTGTGATAACTACAAACAAATTTGGTAAGATCCAGAATAGCATAATATTTTGTGGTGACTAATAAGTATTTATTTTTCAGTGTATTTTCATTTCTGAGTCGTCTGTGGAATCATCATATTAGTAAGGGCAGATACAGTGACGGTTCTAGACTTTCCTTCGCCCGGGGGGCAAGAATATTGATTGGCTTCCCCCCTTTCCTTCCTCATTTTCCCATCAGCCCAATCAACTCTACAGTAACAAACGTATATTGCTTACGTTGTTTTGCGCTCGCGTATATAACAGCAGTGGCAAATCCAGCATTGCGTGAAAGGGGAGGGGTGACTGTCCCTTAAAAGTATGTATACATGCATTCCAAGCCAAAAGTGGTGGGTTCGGAGGTCCTCCCCCGCGAAAATTTATATTTTAGAGGTGCAAAATGGTGCTTTTTAAGGAGTTTACACACAAAAAATTAAATATGTAAGTTTGAACATTTTAAAAGAAACTATGTCTTTAGAAGTGTATAGTGCTAATAAAAAAATTAAACTAATATTGTAAATAAAATAATCTGACCACTGAATAACAGTATAAAATTTTAGCAGAAATACTTAAAACATGTACTTAATTGCTACCATTAGCAATGTTTTAAGTGTGCATTCTAATTATAAATACTGTTTTTTTTAAATACGGTATTCAAGGTTAATAAAATTACAAAACTAGTAAAAGCCTAAATATTGGTAGATATTGTACCTTTTTTACCCTCATTCACATTTCATTGTCAAGTAAACATTTTCGGCGCCACCAGCGCCCCTTTTAACCTGGCACCCGGGGCAGTATTCCCCCCCCCCCCGCAGAGATCAGTCACAGGGCAGGCACGACTTCAGCTAGTAGCGTACAAGGGGTGGTCAAGATGTGTTCTCGCCTTGGAGCAATCAGAGTGCGAATAGTGCGTCTCCCTGTTTGAGGCGTCGGAGCGGTGCCACGCTCTATTATCTGAAAGGAGTAACTACGAACACACTATCAGGGGTGCTGATGTTGCTCCGGGGCTCGCGAGTATTGGTGGACACTACACCGGGATGGGTTCCTCGGCCTCTGGTGCTAGCTTTACGCTTCCGTGACCTCTCAGCACAAAAACCTCTCACACCCAAGTCAACCTGCAGCCTCCTCGTGGCGCCGCTGGATCTTAGAACCAATGCAGGCTCTGGCGTGCTGGCCCTATTCATCCCAACTCTTCAAGAGTTGGGAAAGGGGTATCTGCCTCGATGGATTCTCCGACAGATGGCAACAAGGAGAAACCACTAGGCGGGGCGTTAGACTACCTAGCGCTCAGGCTGTTGGGACCCAAAAGCCCAGGTCTACACGTGGGAGACACGGGCAATGGTAATGGACGAACCTGATGCGGTCTGGGGAAACAAGACGCACGACCGAGCCGTGCGGCTGTAAGGGTGGTCGCCCCGGTGGGTGCTTTGCCAAAAGGAGCACCCTGTGCGTTCTTGTAGTACCCAGACGATCAGGATGGAAAACCCACAAGTGCCATGACAATTAGGTAGTACTACGGGCGACCAGATAGCCCCACGACGAGGTTTTCTCTCGTGCCTGGTCTCGTAGTGGTGGTGGTTGCCCGGGTGCTGGACAGAACTGGAGAGGACCCTCCCTCTTGAGAAAGGTCGATGAGTAGGCTGCAGAAGTGCCCGTTAGCAGACCTGGACAGTCTGTTAGGAGTTAGCTAGGCCTTGACTCAAACCAAGAGGCGGCTGAGCTGAGGATCTCAGCCGGGGGACAAGTTTGTGGGCGAGATCCTGGGATGTGTGGCCCTAGGCTCTCTCGCTAGCTACTGTTACTACTTTGGAAGGTGGTATGGAGGCGCAGGTTAGTGTTCCGTCTAGGAGTTCTGCGGTTCCAACTGACTGTTAGCTAAAGTCCACTGCGTGGTAGAGCGTGATCTCTCTCCACGCCCATGGGGGCCGGGCGCCGGGATGTCTTCATGCTAAGAGGCTCCGTTAACAAAGAAAGCCACGAGTAAAATCGTGAGTAACATTTAGTTAGTTAGTAGCGTACAAGTGGCGAGAAAGGAAATCTCTAATAACACTGCTAAAGTAACAGGAAAATGCTGTTATTGGTTGATTGCTACAGGTATGTGAGTGCCATTTGCTTATATTTGGATCTAATACCGCTTCTCTTCAAATGCTACCACACTTCTCTAGTGGCTGAAGGAGTCTATTTTCAAAGCGTTCCTTGTCTACACTTGTGGAAGTTACAAGCAGTGGTCCAGTAGATATTTGGTAACCATTCAGGAGCTGTGACTTTCGAATGAACAAATATGTAGAACTGATTATTATTAAGCGCTACAAACCGTAATAGGCATAATTAAAAATTAGCAATTTTTCGTTTCAAATTCAGAGATTTTTCAAGAATACAAAAACATTCAGTTCGGTTATACTGTGTATACATTTCCTGACGTAGCTCATGACAGTGTTCCTCAGCGTGAATTATTACATTAACATGTCATTTGTGTTACTGTTGTAGCATAAAACAGTTTTATGCCGTTGTACAAACACCATGAAAGCTATAAATTGTAAGCCTATTACTGTAAAAAGTTTATGAAAACGTATGTCTACGAAACAAAAGATACCTCGTACAAAAATGATCATTTCGTATACAGTTAAAATCATTGGTGAAATCTCCTGTTAATGGTATTGTCAATAACGGACGGAGATTTTTTAGGTGTTCATTTAGACACTTTCTCACGTAATTCTCCCTCTGTCATGTAATTTGCTTTTGTTGTAAGTAAATATATTGTACTGATGTTTTTCCCGAAGAGTCATGTATCTCTAGGACAACCTCATAGAGGAAACATGTCCGCCACCTAGGTGTCGGCTAATAAATTCTCTCTCTGCCCATATGTGTTGGGAGATTCGCGGTCATGTTCGTGAATATTAACGCGAGCTTCCCAAGTCCCCGCATGATGGTTGCCGTACTGGTCGCGTGAGAACTGGTGTTTATACGTAATTGGAAATATCCCATCCCCCTACTACCCGGCATTACGATCAATGGCTTCTAGGGCACATGAGTCCCTTCCGTGATGAAAGTGCAATTAACTCTGGGGTATTATTCTGTAACATTTTCAGTCTGTTGCACGATATTTATGCAAAGACCTACCGGATAACTATCCTTACGGCTTGCATCCGTATTATGTATCTTAAAATGGCGGTATGACTGTCTTCCAAAAGTCTCGTGCCTGTTTTTATAAAAATGGCTGCGTACGGTACACACCGAATACGCATGAAAAAGGCCAACGTTTTGAAGTTCCCACGAAAAAAAAAATATTTTGTGGCAACTCCAAAAATTTTTTGTGGGTATCCGCCTTGCAAAATTTATTTTCTGTCCTCACAAAAATATTTTGCTATCACCACTTAAATTGTGTGGCCATCACTAAATTATTTTGCAGCGTCTACAAATTAATTTTGCAGGGAAGACTTCCTACAAAATTTTTCTTTCAGTATCGTTTAACAACTACCCTCGTTGAAGAACTAACCCGATTGAAATGTTACTGGAAATAAGACAGAAATACATTATTTTATGTTTCCTTACGGTCGGTTCAACTGTGAAACGGAAGCGTAAGAAACCGGAGGCGTAACGCGCAAACAGATCGAACAAGTGGAGTGAATCAAATGTTCTACTCTCCAATGAATGAAAACACACGTGTAAACGTACGGTCTTGCAATTTATGAAACTAAAAATAAATTTCCAACAGTTACTCTAAGAGTGCGTGGTAGATAAATAAACACTGAAAACATCAATTGACTTCTATGCTTTTTTCGAAGCCAATATAGATAAATATTTGATGACAATCCTAGATAATGGTGTTTGCCAAGTTGGTGAGTAAATGTTTATCATGAATCACTAATTCGTTACGTGTGTTCTCTTGCGCCGCACTTAAATGCACAAGGTTCCGAGATTGTGCCTCAGAAGTTCGTAACACTGGAAACAATTTTGTTTAAAACGTTGGCTAAAACTGTTGTCTAGGATTGCTATTGTTTAATTTTTGCAGATTGGCTTCATGAAACCTACAGTAATACATTCATGCTTTTAGTGTTGAATTATATACCACGCCCTCTTAAGGCTACCGCCTACCTGCACATTAGAGGCTCAGAAGCGACCTTGAAGCCCGCATAAAATATCTCATTATCTGAACGAGCCAAGCGCTGAACTAGTATGCGAGGTTCCCTCCGAGCGGTTTTTACTATGAGACATTAAGGGCTTGTTCCCGAGTTTTTTTAAAACTGGTGCCAATAACTCAAATATTTTTTAACCAAAAGTTTTGAAAAAATTTGAGTCAATGTGCAATCACACGATGCACAATAATGTGGACGCGTTTTTTTAAAACAATATACCATTCGCCAGCAAAAAAATAATTTCCTTAATTTTTTGCTTATTTTCACGACTAAAAACGTGATACTTTGGGTAATGAAATCTAAAAAATCGTTCAGTACAATTCTACAAAAAAATTCAGCTACAAATTATAACATATAAGTGTCAAAACTGTGCAGCGAAATTTTTATATGAGTATTAGGTAGCAATAAAAAATATATTTTCGAAATCACTGCAAAACTCCGTAACAAGGCCTTAAGCTGTGACCATATAATTTTATTGGTGGAAAGTCTGTAACCAAGCTCAGCGCACGTCGCAATGTGAGTTTTAAAGTACTACTGTCTGACAAGTATGTCTTTAGCCATGTTGAAGGGCTTAGAAACCGTGTTTTTAATGAGCACGGTGTCTTGACAATGAGGTTTCGGCCTTGTCTGAGGTGTTTTTTTTTTCGTACGTTGGCACAATGAGTACACGTGAAATAGCTTCATAGAAAAAACCTGTTTACGGACACTCTGCAACGCATTTGAAGCGTGGGGTAGGCGGTGCCCATAACTGTTCCGTCGTTGCACGAAAATTATCTTGAGTTACACATATTTTCCTTATCAGAAAAATTTTCGCTATTAACATTTTCCACAACCAAGAGCAATATTCGTTTGGAAACAGTTATATTATTTTTACACGCTGGGAGCTAAGAACATGGGGATAGTGGGTTAACGATGAGGTACGTAACGGGAAGATCATAAAAGTTTGGTTAAGAGCAGGAGAAGATAATACAAATTGATGGCTCGAAAACTTGGCGCATTATGTAGAGTTACGTGTATTAAATCATGGCAATTGCTCTAAGGAAAGGTTCCCTAGTGTACCCAGATTATCAACGTATATAAAGATATTTTTATTATTTCGGTCCGCTGCTACTTACATATAAGTTCAGAGCTTCCTGTGAAAAATATTGGTATTTGCAAGAACTTCGTCAAGAATTAAGTTCTTGTTTGTGGAGTGAATTATACGGTTTACACTGGGAAAGGTATAAAAACGACACATAAACATGTAAGTTCAACATTTCTAGAAACTTTTCATTCTTATTCTAGGATAACGAGTGTTTATTTTGTTTGATTTCCTTGTCCACCTTTTAAATTATTTTCCAAGATAAATGGATTATTTCCTGAAACCCGTGAACATAAAAACAGTTCCCAAAAATTTAGTATAAAAATATTGCAGTAACGTTACTGTGATGAATGGCGTTGATGGATCGTAAATTATTTGCTTCAATTTTAGCATACTGTATTTTTATTTTGCTGTGGTATGAAATCATGATTAAGTGACCCCTGATTTATCGTGAAAAGATTTTTGTACCACTTTATTTTGATGCATTCGTACACATCTGCAGCTGTGCTTCGTGGTTATTAGCACTGTGTCTTTGTGTAGAGGCATAACTTACGTGGCGATCAGAACAACGTTGCTGCGCCACCGTACTATGACTTCGGGTAAAACCCAAGGACTCTTGAGAGTTAAGGGCCCCGTCTACTACTATTTTCATCACCGTGCTCTATTTTCTATTTATACCAGATATTTTTTTCTTATTTTAGAAACAAAATATGACTAAATTTGGCTCTCATGGAATTTTTTTATCTGTTACAGTTTTCGTGTAATGGTTCGTTAAGGGCATGGGCCCGAGTTTCTTCGCGTTTAACGACAATTATTTTTTTAAAACATGAATGGGAGCCGATATCGTAAAATCGCTTCATTTCTTTGTTATGACTGATTTAAACTGCATACTCTAATTTTGTCGAGTCAGAAGACTGCAAAATAGTTGCTATTTAGTTAATTAACGAAATTTCCTTTTAACTGATAACTTAGCTATACTCATCATACAGTTTGTCTCGAAAAATTATGTTGCATAGCAAAACCAATTTGCAAAATAAGTTACGAAGCAGTTTTACGATATTGACTCTCGTATGCATTAAAAAAATAATAATTCTCTTGAAAGCCGAGAAACTCGGGCCCAAGTCCTTAAAGTCAAAATTTGCATGTTTCCGTTTTAACGACTACACTATTATTAATTGACATATCAAACTGAAAAAAATTACACTGGCTAAAGACGTCGCAGGCTACAAAGTTACGTTCATAAAAACACAGAATATTTTTTTTTATTTAAATGAAAATGCTGAAATTTAAAATAAAAATTAAAAAAACTTCAATATTATTTTTAAAAATTGAAAACTATTTTATTTTGTTCTTTAACACAGCTGAATTTGTAGCCTACGACATAGTTATTCTCCGTGCATTTTTCCGTTTGGTAAGTGTGTTGGTTTTAGTGTCGTCCTTAAAATGGAAACATGCAAATTTTGACTTGAGCCATTACGCAATAATTATGCAATATAAAAACATTTTATATGAGAATAATTTGGTCACATTTTGTGTCTGAAACAAGAAAAATACGAATAAAAAACACTATGCTGAAAATAGAGGTAGGCCGCGTCCTCCACAACAGCCGATAACTGACCACGTATCAGAGTTGCAGATGTGCACGTAAGACATTGAAACAAAGTGGTGCAGAAATATTTCCTCAAAATCTGGTGTCCGTTATCATAATTAAAAACGTTAACCATTGATGAATATTTTCTAAGCAAACGAACACACCCTAAATTATAGAATATGTAGGGCCTACTGTAAATATACATTTGGTTTTTGGTTACACTTTAAATTCAACTATGTATCTGGCCAATACTAATGATACTATTTCTCGCACTTACAATGAAGTTACAAATGTGGCTTGCTCCTAAATTAATCTTAAGTTTCTAGTTAAATTTAAAATTTAAGCAACCAAAATAAAAATTACATTACACTGCAGCGACTTCATTTAATACGTATGTTTAATTTAAAATTTGCTTTTTAAATAACTTTATGATGGTAAAAATGACATGAAGTTAGTTACCTGAAAATTTCACGTTTAGTATTGGACACAATCTAGGAGTCAAACGTGAATTTGTGTTACTTTTACAATTGGATCTTGCCATATAAGGCACCTCTTGGAGGACGCTGAAACTATAGTAATGTAGCATCTAAATTTAGGTCTCATCACGTGGTATCACTTTGTTAGCGAGTAGTCAATGAACGGCTGTCAGCTTGAGTACACAGATATTCTTGTAGGTTAGCTTAAGAGGGCGTGGTACCTAATTCAACGCTAAAATCATTAATTTATAACTGTAGGTTTACTGAAGCCAATTCGCGAAAATTAAACAATGGCAATCCTAGACGATAGTTTTAGCCAACGTTTTTAACAATATTGTTTCCAGTGTTACGAACTTCTGAGGCACAATCTCTGACGCCGGAATCTCGTGCATTTAACAGCGGCGCAAGAGATCACGTGAAACGAATTAGTAACTCTGGATAAATATTTACTCATAAAGTTGGCAAATACCATTATCTAGGATTGTCATTGAGTATTTTATCCATACTGGTTTCGAAAAAAGCATAGAAATCAATTGATGTTTTCAGCGTTTATTTATCTACCGCACACTCTTAAGGGTGAGTGATAGTCACCATCTTGAATTTTTTATATTTTGTGTCATAACTTTTCTTCTGGGAATTTTTTTTGGAACTTTAGCCTATGGAATAGAATACATATTGGTATAATGTTAGACACCCTAAATCTTTATATTCTGTTATTGTTGTTACAGATGGTTTTATAGGTAAGAAAGTAATAAAAATTTTCTAACTGCAATTTTATCTGCAACAGCAGTAACGGAAAAATATATTTACCGTGTCTAAAATTCTATCAGTATGCATTCTGTTCCTTAAAGTTCCAAACATATACACAGAAAAAAAAGTTATGACACAAAATACACATATTCAAGATGGTGACTATATTACTCACAACTGAAGGTCAGTGAACCCACGAATGTTTCCTATCTCTTCTAACCATATTTAAGTTAAAAAAATGTTAGTGTTAATATTTCAAATCAATACGTATGTACACCAAGCTAATATTGCCGTATCCTTATGGCATAATTTCTCTAATGAATAGCGAGAATTACGTGCAAGATTACTTAAGTTTCGTTATGTAAGTAATAGTAGGAAGCAATCCATGTCCAAACACTAAATCACACGTCTAGTTAAATGATTGGGTAGCTCAAGTTCTAACGAGTTATTATGTTTAACAAAGACGTATAGCTAGAGACTCCTGTTTTTTTGCGAAAAGAATTTTGCCCCAGTTTGTTTCAGTTCCCTTACGTGCACATCTGCAGTTCTGCTTCGCGGTCAGTGATTGTCGAATATTTTAACTCTTACAAGTCTTTGGATTCTACCGGCAAATCACAGACGTGTGGTGTTACAGGAACGGTAAAGTAATTGTCTCAGTAAATTGAGACACGGCTCTTCACATAGACATGCTGCCAATTACCATGAAGTATAGTCTGTTCACTTTAAACTGAGTACTCACCAACACTTACTATAACCAAAAACCGTAACTTATTGGGGCCAAAGGTGTTACGTTTTGTGATTGGTGAATCATTTACACTGGGTTTTAGTTTCACGGAAGTTTCCACAATGAAAATAGTAAATATGGATGAAATATTGCTGGAAGAAAAATTTAAGTAGTGTTGACTTTACCGTCAACAACCTATAGAACTATATGAACTGAAACAAACTGGGACAAAATTCTTTCCGCTAAAAACATGGGCCTCTACACGTAACTATATGCACAGATATTTTGTGAAAACAATTCTGCACCGAATTGTTTTAATGCCTTAAGGTTGTTCTGGGGAAAAATTACAATTTTAGATTTGTATGAAACAGTGTAAGTTTTATACACATTAGTTGAGAGAACATATACTTCTAACGAAAAAAATTAGCTCAGCTAGTTTTCCCGTAATGGGAGTTCAAAGTCAAAATTTGCGTATTTTTATTTCATACAAAACTTGAAAACCAGTTAACATAATGGAATGGAAAAAATCACATCAAAACCACGTGTCATTGTCTATGGGTTGTAGAATATAAAACACATTACAAACAATTTTTATGTTTACTAAAAAAAATTTCAAAATTTTAAAATTTTTTGGTTATTTTTAGAAATTTATTTTAAACACAAAAATATTTTATATTGGGTTTTTATATGCTTCAAGCCGTAGTCCGTGCCATGTAGTTTTGATGTGATTTTTTCCATTTCATTATATTTACTGATTTTCAAGTTTTGTATGAAGTAAAAATATGCAAATTTTGACTTTGAAGTACCATTACGAGAAAACTGGCTGAGCTAATTTTTTTCATTAGAGGTAAATGTACTCTTAAGTAATGTCTACAAAACTAACACTATTTCATACAAATATAAAATTATGATTTTTCCCCACTTGAACAACCTTAAGCGCACATCTGTAGCTATGCTTCGTGGTTATTGGCAGCACGTCTTTGTGCAGAAACATGAAAACATTTGACTCTACCAATGATGACAGCGGTATTTCGGCACAGCACGTCTGAGATTTGCGGGTGGAACACCAAGGCGCTGCGATTTAAAACATAAAATCACTAGAGACATACAAAATTCGCGTTATCATTAGGTAGCAGACTAAACTTCACTTTCCTGTACATAACAGAGCATAATCTGCGATTTAATTGGCCACGAACTTTTACGCGATGTCATTTACATAAATTGGTCTCTCTACCGTGTATGCATTCTCCGCGGCAAGTCACATCAATATCGGCCAGCGGGAGAGGTCGAACAAGCCTGTATAGTCACTTGGAGTCTAGTCAGCTGTCAGAAAGTAACACGAATTTTGCTTGTCTCTATAATTAAGAGATCCGGAAGCACAGCCGCAGGTGTATACATAAAGCGTTGAGAAAAGTTGGTGAAAAATTATTTTCATAAAAAATCAACACATCTACCTATAACTTTCGAGAACACTCTTGTACTTTCTAAATCCATTCGACATTTTCTACATAGCTGATCCCACTCCTACACACAGTTAAAATTTCTTGTACAAAAAAAAACATGCCACTAGTCCCCCCCAGGTTTTTTGAAAATTTCGACCACATTAATGATCTGCGACATTTATGTTGTAGTGCCTAGACTTAATTTCAAATAATTGCAAATGTACAAGAATTTCTTTGTAAATGTTGTTTTTTAAATAATAAGACAGAAGCATTCTCTGTGACATGCCATGATACTGTCGTCCAACTGGAGCTCTCGAACGAGTCTACAGCTGTTTAGAGTCTAAGCTACTGTCAGAAAATAACGCGATGTCCACAAGTCTGTAGTGGTATGATAAGTAGAGATGGTGAAATTTTGCAAATTCAATGACATGCATGTTAGAATCAAATATCCTATGCATACTTAAGCCCTGTCTATTCGTCCATTGTCTGTTGTTCCACTTAGCAGCAGCTAGTGGGCAAATGGTCGGGACTTGAGTATGCATAAGATATTTGATTCTAACATGCAGGTCATTGAATTCGCGGAATTTCACCGTCTCTACAGATATTCATTAGCTGCTTGCTGTTAAAGTGATACATGTCTGTATTATTTACATATTCATTATTGGTTCAGATACTTCCAGGAAGTGTGAAATAAAATAAAGCTTGTGTCCAAATGAAAATGCGAATTTTTCAGGTCTCTAGTGATAAGTGTATGCCACACGTTTCTTATGCTGTAACACCTGAAACAAAACATCAACGTGTAGGTTACGGAGTAAAAACCTATCATTGGGGAAGTAATCACGCCCCATTTAAACTCCGAGCATGATACACAGAGATCATAGGAGCTTGCAATGTCGACCCAGGGCAAAGTTACGAGACGAATGGGCGTAAAATACACACAGCGAGCGTAAGTAATGCTTGTCGCATGTTTCACTGAGAAGCGGACAAAAAGGTGTGTCACACAAAAAGTCGGGGGAGGAGAAATCGACGTCATGCGTCACTGTCGCATCTCGTTAACCCTTTAGCGTACGCATTAATTTTTCTTCCCGATGTTGCGACATTAGGGAGGTTTTTGCCTGAAGAGTATGTACCCTGTGATATTATACCAAATGAAACCGGTGAGAACAACGTAAACAACTTTAAGTAAAATAATCCTAAATGTGTAGGTAGTGTGTGACTAAAATTTCTTGACAAATGTAAGTGACAATTTACAACCTGTAACGTCCAGTATAACGCGCGCTTTTTGTTTGCTCCCGCGTCTAACTGAGAACGGGAGCTGTAAAATTATGTAAATAAAAACAGAAGCTACCAACATTACTGATAAGCCTTCTTTCCTAAAAGTGAGCGCAAATTTACCCTGGAAGTTGCAAATGCTTACGAGCATCTAGTAATATTAAATTATAATATTAATTTATATTATTATTTTATTGTTTTCTAACATGGTGGACCTGTAAGAATAAAAACGTTGGAAGTAAAATTATAAATTTTAAATTCGCATTCTACGTGTACTGCAGTTCTTTTAATTATATGTATTAGAAATTATGGGTTCATGTTGTGATAAGTTCAAAATTGGATGGTATATATATCTAAACATTACGTGACCCAATAGCTTTAAAATCACGTTATACCTTATTTAGTGCTAAATGTGTGCATAATCTGAGCAAACTTCGGAAAATAATCATTAGGTACATGATGACATTAAAAAAAAATTAGAATGCAACAATTTTTTTTGGAACTGAGTACGGTACGAATAAAATAAACAATTTTACCTTTGCTCTATTTAGCACTATACATGCGTACGGAGATTGATGAAATTTGGTTTAATGGTTCTTTTAGATATCTCATGGGCTCTATGTCTGGTGTACGATAGGCTAAACATTTTTTTCAAATTTCATCAACGTGTAACTGTTAATACAGCTTGAACAAAATGCATACAGGTCGTGTCACTTAATTTTCAAATATGCGTGTACCGATTTTGATGAAATTCTAAAAAATATTCACACATCACGTGTAATCTAAAAATGTTTCAATTTTAACAAGGCAGATAACACGAAAACGGCTAAGTCAAATACGTATAAAAGTCAAGATAACTTACTAGTACTGCAGAAGTACTGAGTTTAACGTAATTCTGAAGAATGGTTCCTTAGATGTCGTCTGTAATTACCATATGGTCAAATGGCCGACCTTTATAAAATACGAACAGTGCATTGAAAAAACCTAAAATTCAATTCAACTCGTTAAATAGTACACAATGTGTTCTGAGTACGAAGAAGTTCTGAAAAACGGGTCCTCAAAAACTAGTGCTGTTAAAATATGTCCACACAGCATCCATTTTAAAATTTCGAATACGGAGTGAATAAAAAAAGTCAAGTCAACTTAGTAAGTAATACTTGTGTACAAATGTCGATGGAATTCTAAAAAGAAGTATTTCCTTAGATAAGTCATATTATTCTGAGCGTATGTGTGTATATATGTGTGTAAATATATACACATACATACTCATTATAGGCCGTTCACGAAAATGTGAGCATTGTATAAAGTTTTCTTGCAGCCGTACTGCAGCCAACTTCACAATTTTTAATATGAAAATTTCCATGTAACTGAAAACCAGTGTAAATATTCCAACATTCTTAAAAGTGAACGTCTATTGGCCCAATAAAACATGTTTATAATTAATTACAAGTTCTGCTGAGAGCTCAGTTTATAGTGAACGGCCTATACAGTTGCTTTATGAAGTTATGATATATTTAGTTAGAAAAGTCACTGAATTTAGCTAGGTCACCAGGCCCACCTTAACCATGTTGCCAAGGCAATCGGAGCATGTTTGTATCTAAACGTCCTGGCGCATCCTGTGCTAGCGAATTGACCAGGGCATCGATATGGAGCCGAAGGGCACACAGCCGTATATCACCCCGCGTGTGGCAACTAATATCCTCGATTCGGACTGTCGCAGTGGAGAACTGTGCTGCCGCATTGAATCCAGTGTTTAATATTTAGAAATACTTGCTTTCGTTGACCTGGTAAGGAAACATTGCAAGGCCTTACAAGGAGGCTATTTCGTCCTTTTACAAGGTCTCCTCTGAGAATACAGTATTACGATCACTGATTGTCAAACAGCCCTTCTACTTTAAAGCACAATGCTTAAGGTTCCGAGATTCATATCATATCACAGGGGTAAGTGCAACGTAACTGGATTCAATTATTTTTTACTGCTGTGTTCAACGTCGAGATCTTAATACCTGGACAGTCATCAGCGAGTAGGTTTCATGGTAGCATAACTTCCATACGACCCCTTTTATGGACGAGTCTTAGGGAAATGACGACACCTACCCCATGGCGAATAAAAACCGTTCGCCCCAGCCAACGACGGCGAGTTAGTTATCTTGCTTCCATCTGATATTTTTTATGATCTACTACGGTAACCCAAGAACACAGTTAAATAGTGCCGTACTTTTAAATGCCATTATTGTAAACTACATTTCGAAATACTTTCCATCAAGTACAACAGGAAAACTGTCGCGAATATAAGAAGTGGTACCATCCAGGCGATCCTGGGTTGATTCCTTGCGGGGAAGACCAGTATTTTGGAGTGTGAGAATCGTGCTGGACCGTGTCGTTTGGTAGGTTTTCTCGGGGATCTCCCGTCTCTCCTGCCCGTTCATTTCAACTCTGCTCCCAGCTACACCTCATTACACGAACGCTGAAAATATCACTGATAAGCGCTATCATAGTCTCTTCACATCAATTTTCTTTTTTTAATTTTAAGTGGTCAGCCGTATTAACACTTTCAGTCGTGGTGTCCATATGTTCATGTTGAACATGACGATATCTTACAAGCCACGAGTTCGTCGCATAAATATTATTCACCGTTTTATTTCAGTCCCTTACGAGCACATAGGCAGCTTAGCTCTATGGTTATTGGCTGGGAGTTTTTTTAATACTCATATTTCATTTGACTGCATCAATCAGAATAAGGTTATTGTGACGTCAAACGTTTGTGATTTGCCTGTCGAACCCCAAGACACATGAGAGTTAAAATATACAATACCTTATCATGTAGCACAGCGGCGCGTGTGCGCATAGGCAATGAAAGCAGAAGGTACAGAAAAATTTCCGCCACAAATTAGTGGGTCTAATTAAGACAACAGCGCACGTAGTCAGAAGTCAATGTCCATTGCTTTCAGAGCGTTATCTAAGATAAACCTGACTAGGAAACACTGCTACGTCTCTGATTTATGGTTAGTAGGTACTGAAGTTATAGTTCGTTAATAGATACTGCATTTATGGTTGGTTAGTAGATACTGAATTTATGGTTGGTTAGTAGGTACTGAAGTTATAGTTGGTGAGTAGATACTGAATTTATGGTTGGTTATTAGATACTGAATTTATGGTTGGTTAGTAGGTACTGAATTTATGGTTGGTTAGTAGGTACTGAATGTATAGTTGGTTAGTAGATACTGAAATTATGGTTGGTTAGTAGATACTGAATTTATGATTGGTTAGTAGGTACTGAATTTATGTTTGGTTAGTAGGTACTGAATATATGGTTGGTTAGTAGATACTGAATTTATGGTTTGTTAGTAGGTACTGTATTTACAGTTCGTTAGTAGATACTGAATTTATGGTTGGTTAGTAGATACTGAATTTATGGTTGGTTAGTAGGTACTGAATTTATATTTTGTTTGTAGTTACTGAAGTTATAGTTGGTTAGTAGGTACTGAATTTATGGTTGGTTAGTAGATACTGAATTTATGGTTGGTTAGTAGGTACTGAAGTTATAGTTGGTTAGTAGATACTGAATTTATGGTTGGTTAGTAGGAACTGAAATTATGGATGGTAAGTAGGTACTGAATTTATGGTTAGTTGGTAAGTACTGACATTACTGAGCTCCCGACAAACTGTTTACTTGATGAAGACAACTACATACTACAGGGTCTCAATGTAACGCACACCTAAAAATTCCATAGCTGACACACTTGAGCTTACATTTTAATTCGTGAAAAAACGCGGGTTTATTGTTTATCATACAAGTATTTTGATAAGTTTGTGGTGAAACGAATTTTGCTACATTTGGTTTTAGTGCCGTGCTCACCTTTAGCTCTGCATAATTTTAAGTACATACACGTTTTAACCCTACTTGATTATTTTTTCCACTGGCATGTTACAGTCGTATGATATGAAAATAGTCATTTTCTGACTGGTGAAGTCACATGAGAGTCACGTCTGAGCAAAAATATTCTGCCAAAAACCACGAAAAAAAAAATGCGATGTGTACGCAAGGCATTGACAAAAGCGTTCAAAAAATTTTCGCGACAAACTCGTATTTCTACATATTATGTCACGAGTTGTTGTTTTTTTTTTAGCTCAAATATTGCATTTGTGAATTTTTTAGATGTGTGTAGCAGCGAGGCTCCTTCTTTTAGCCAGTAAACGATGTTTTAAATGTCAGGTGATGGAAGTATCAGGCTTCCCTAAATCTGGTGATCCACTCAGAATACACCATATGCATTGGCTACTGTTTGTTTCCAGTTATTGAGAAGTGATTATTCCACCTGACATGATTATATCTATTGTCTAGTGTGCTGGGCTTAATTTATACAATTAAGACGTTTTACTTAAAACGTATCTTGAAGCTAGAAGTGTTTGAAAGAGACCCTGCGATTTCGCGTTATATTTTAATATCACGGTAGACTACAAACGGTTGTTTGTATCTGTAGAATTAACTGATTGGGTGGTGGTTTGGATATGCCCAAGAAGATGGCCATACCAATAGTAAACCTCCAGTACCGGAGTGACAGTTCTATGTGGTCGTAATATACTGGTGACCGGCTAGCTTGTAATATAAGCGGTAGCCAACGAAAAAGCGACGTGTTCTCTTGTGTATGATGGCTAGAGATGATGGTTTATCGCGGGAAAACTTGACTGTTTACTGGATTTCAACACATGTTCAGCTTATTAGATTATTACTGGCTTTCTCTTATATGTGAAGCTGTTGTCCTATTTCACTGAGCCAATAAGAATCCCGATATTGTAATATTTGAAGCCTGTTATTGGTCTGCAGACAGCTACGTTGTATCAGACTTATATCACCGAATCACATATGTTGCAAGATGCTACAGCGTTTTCAAGGGTATGTTGATGCATAACATTTTCACGATATACTATCAGCTCTAATGATGGCTTGTAAATTTAAAAGCCTGTATGTAAAGTACAGCGGAAATTGGAAGGCCACTTGGGTAGCAGTCATCACTAGAGGCCGGGAAAATTCGTGATTTTACTGACCTGTACAGTACTTTCCAAGCATATTTGTGTACTGAAGCAGACATCAGCTGCTCATTGCTTGATTACTGAAACAGTGATGCCACGTGATTGGACGTGCGCTTGGTTTCTTCTTTATAATTGGCTGAGCACCTTCCAGGAGGTATCAGCTAAGTCAAGGGCCAATTGCAAAAGCGATACGAACATACACTTTTATTGAAACCTAGATTGCACCTGCGAGGAAATTCAAAATTTTCAGGTCCCAAATGATCACGAGATTCCGGCAAAATTTGCGTTATTATTTGGCGACATACTAAACTACATTGTCCTGTACATACCAGAGAATATTCTATGATTCATTTGGCCAAGAGTTTCTATGTGCTCTTTAGAAAGACGTAAATTTCGTGGGTGTAACCTGTAAAGTATTAGTCATGTGTGTTACCCCCTTGCTTTGCAATGTGAATTTACAACATACATCCCCCCTTATGCATTTCGATAACCTCTATGATCTAACGACTGTCCAAACCCTAACACAATTAACTCAAGTAAGTATTCTGGTTACCTCATAACTCTCACGGTTGTTTACACTGCCTCTTACCTAACCTCGTAACATCGTTCACTGTAACGCACCGATCAATATATACTGTCAGAGCGTTAGGGGATTACGTACTAAGTCAAGCATACTTCATCAAAACATCCTCCTCAACAATTATGGCATAATTACAGACCAGTAAAACTCGTGAGTTCAACGACCTGCAACTGCAGGCTACACTGCACAGTGTTATGTACACAGTGTCCTCAGCTACTTGCACATAGTTACTGCTTCAGTGAGTGGCTAGTTATACATGTGACAAGGTAGTGTGTAAGTCAGTGAGTGTTTTCTGCAAGTCTGCTATTGGTTTACAGTCCTCAAGGAAGAGGTTCAATACCAACGATACAAACGCGCGAGTATTGAACGTGTACAAGTGTTTGAAATTTAATGTCTTCTGAAATTAACTCGTAAAATTCCCAGGTCTCTAGACATAATATATCTCACAGAAACGTGGTTGAAACCTTTCATCTTAAAAACACTGAATTATTCGACAACAGGCACCAAGTTTACCAACACGATCGGCCTTCCATGGCTGAATGTGTCCTGATAGCTGTGTATAAGTCACTGATGAGCATAGAATTTGCAATCAACTTTGTTGACTTAAAATTTTAATAGGCCCTCATATCTGGTATTAAAAGTTGTTTCGGCAAAAAAAAAACATCCTAATAGGATTGACATATATTCCTCCAAGCTCTCTATCACATATCTACGTACTACATAATAGTAAAATAGAAACACTTATTAATCACTCAAAATTCAATAATACTAATATCATTGTTCTCGGGGAATACAATGCAACCTATTGTGGGTCCGCAAATATATCCACACTAAACCATAGTATTAAATAAATGTTAAATAAACTCTCATTACTTAGCTGGCGCCAGTGTAATTCTATCACTAATACGTACAACAAAATCCTAGACCTTGTATTAACCAATGTTTCAGGAAATGTTCTAGTCACAAGAGAATCATAAAACCTAGTACCAGAAGATTTGCACCATTCCTCGTTATTAATTGAGGTACAAGAATATGAGCAGTTAAGTATGGATAAGTGTCCTCTGATGAATAATTTTTACGAAGCTGATTTCAATAATATTAAAGCAGTATTGTCCTCTACGGAGTGGAACAACATAGTAGTAGACTGTCCGACTACTTGGTTCAGGGGTTAGCGTTCCTGACTAGTAGGCCAAGGGTCCCGGGCTCGATTCTCGGCCGGAGAGGCTAAAATTTAGAGTCACCTACCAGGGTTCAGGACTGGGTGTAGTGTTGTCCACGTACTGTGGAAGACAACGATGAACCCCCACAGTTTCATCCTTGCCCAGTCACGCCTCAGTACTCAAAGAAGAAGTAGTAGACGACATTAATGAAACTGTGCACAACTTTTACAACATCCTCCAAGCCATAATATATCAGTTTGTGCCCATAAAACCACAAACATGCAGTAGATTTCCACATTGGTTCTCCAATGCCACAAAACCCGTAGGCCTACTGTGGGTTAAGCGTAAGCACAAATTGAAATACAAAATTGTAAGATCGACATGATCAAATCCTCTTCGCACATTACCGCAAACTAGTGGCGAAGCGTGAAGAGCTCTAGGGCAAGCGGTGATTAGCAGTGACTGTACAGAACTCTCAGTTGTCTATGGAACCATTTGACTGGTAGAGGCAGGTATATTCCTCAGCCAGTAGTATGTAAGAGACTAGGAACTAGTTCTCAGTCATACATCTAGGTCTCAGCAACACAACTGTAACCTGCTCAAAGTGTATAGTCGGATATCATACTGCTTGCCTTGGAACACGTCAACGCTTCGCCACTGTAATGCCAACTAACTAAATATGAACTCTCCAGCTGTTATAAAGCCTACCTATGCAACACAGCAAATAGAGTTTTCAGCAAAACCTTCGGCGTTATGTTAACAAAATGAGGAAATCACATGGGTATCACAAAACTATGTCATGGGAAATGTTTTAAAATTACTTTACCTCAGTATTTAACCCAACTCCGCCCACTAGTATGCGAACTGGAGAGCAGAACAAATCAGACTCTTTCTAACATACCCGTTAGTTACAAATATGTTTATGAAGCAATGTTAAAAGTATATATATATATATATATATATATATATATATATATATATATATATATATCGGCTGATCCAGACGCAATTCCCCCGTATTTCACCAAACCTTGTGCAGCTCAGATCACTACACTATTATGAAACATTCAATTTATCACTCCGTACAGGTATATTCCTGCGTAAGTGGAAACTAGCCAATGTAGTACCAATACATCAGTTGCTAACTACCGCCCAATTTCAATTATATACTGGTTTGCAACTAATTTTGAAAATTTAGTGTACTCACACATTCTTCCCTTTGACAAGTCGATATTCGCTCCTGAACAGCATGATTTCGTGTAGCGTGCAGAGTAGATCTACCTCAACTAACATCTTACCGTACTTCACTGATATTCTCAACGCCTTCATAGAACAAAAACAAGTTGGAATACAACTGCGTTTTCTGGAATCCATACTACTCATCTCATACATAAGCTAGAAAGCTTCTAGAACGAACATGTAACAATTATGAAGTTTAAGGAAACTGAATTATCTTTGCCATCACTGTACTCCAAGCGAATTATTTTATCCTTGATATTCTTCAACAAGCTCCTCGGGGGTAGATACTAATGTGTACATAGATTTTTCGAAGGTATTGGACCATTCGCTTCTGTGCGCACAATTAAGCAGCTTTAGTTCAATGGGCTTGCTCCTATAACTGCTCAAGTCATAGTTAACTGTCGGATACTTGCAAGTTACTATTAATGGACTCGTCTCTAACCCAGTTGAAATCGCATTTGGGGCACCGCAAGATTCTCGTTTAGGTCCTTTATTATTCATAGTGTTTAATGCAGAAATCCATAGATGATCAAATGCAGTAGCAGTATCTACGCTGATGATCTGAAAATCTATTAGGAAATCAGTAATATACAGGAATGTATAGCACTACAATCATACCTTCTCATCTTGACCTGTTGGTAGAGACCTGACAATTTTACGTTTCCATTTAGGCACTTGATATAATTCCGAGAACGGTAAGTTTTTTGTCACTTTCATAATTGGCCTTTGACTTATATTGCCACCTCCTGGAAGTCTTTGAGCCAATAATGTAAATGTAACTAATACAGACATATATAATTTTAACAGTAAGCAACTAATGTGCATCTGCTGTCTGCTTCAGTTCAAAAATATTCTTGCAGGCTAGCCAACAGGTCAGTGAACACGCGAATTTTTCCCGTCTCTGCCTAAAGGTGCATGCAAAACAAAATAACTCTCAACACAGACAGGTGTAATGTCATCACATTCAGTCGATGTAAGAATCCTTTACATTACAACTATCTAATTAACAATAATGCATCAGCAAGAAAATCTAAAGTCAGTGACCTGGCCACACTTCTCGACCACAAACTTAATTTTAAGTACCACATAAACAATATTACATATGTGACTTATTAGGCTTTATAACTAGAAACACATTAAATTAAAATATCCTAACTATGCAATTTCTATACCAATCCTTCGTTAATATTTCCTGGAATACAACTGCGATTTCTGTAATTCATACTACTCATCTCATACATAAGCTATATAGCTTCTAGAACGAATACGTAAAAATTATGAAATTTAAGGAAACTGAATTATCTTTGCCATCACTGTACTTCAAGCGAATTCTGTTATCCTTGATATTTTTGAAAAAGCTCCTCGGGGGTAGATAATAATGTGGTTACCTACCCAATTGACACAACTGGTGGTTTCTAAAACTGTCATCTACTCACACAACACCTTCCACACTAAATTATGCCGAGAGTTTTTTAATCCATCTATTCGCATGAGTAGAATGTACAGCCATCGTTCAAGATAACACGAGAAACTCGATATATTTTCTAACGGTGACTTAGTCTTTAAAAAACATTGTTTATTGTCTAACTAAATATCTAATAAATGATTTATTTCCTAAAGGTATGAGACTTTGCAACAGCAACGTAGAACCATTATTAGCCATGTTTTCTTTCTCATTTTTCTCACTAACATTACTCTGTAGTACAAACTGACATGGTTATTGGTTAAGTTGGTTTGTTAGCTGTTTATAATTATTAGTTATTGTTAGTAATCTTCTGTAATTGTAGAATCGCATATGTCATTTTGAGTGGACCTCTAATAAGTACTAAGTTATTTTTATTTTTGTCTTGTTACTATTTAAAATTGTTGCTATGAACTGTATACTATTGTATTATTACCTTAAAATTACTGTTAGCAATGGTAGGTCTGTCAATGTTGCACACTTGCAAGTGCTGTAGACTCCACACTGTCACTTCTTGACCACAAGTAATCCGTTGATCTGTTGACTTGTTGAATTTTCTGTACGACATGTACACATTGTGTATTATCATTACTGTATTTAATATGTGTATTATCTCATTAATATTTTTACTGTTTTCACTATGCTTCTATATGTATAGTTTGTGGTAGACTCTTAAAGATTTTTCGAAAATGTTATCAACTCATCCAAAATAAAATTAAAATAAAACACCGGCTGAACTGCATAGTCCTTTGTACACTCTGTCCTCTGCTACCTATACATTAGCTGCTACACCAGTGAGTGGACAGATGTACTGTACATCTGTTAAGGTAGTCTGGCATGAGGGGTTCCCTGAAAAATTTTAGTTCTCTTAATAATTTTTGTATTTTTACGAGACTTTGCTCGTTTTACAGGCATATATTGAGACACTTTTTACAGCAATAAAAATTTTCTAACTTTAATAGTTTTTGTAATATGGCATGGCAAAGCCAAAATTGGTATAAAACGGTATTATACAAGGAACAGAAACCAACCGACTTACAAAAATGAAAACAGTCCAACTGAAGAACAGTATCGCGGACTATGTCTGGACATAAATAAAAAATAGCATTGAACGTATTCTGTATTTTAAAAAAAAAAAGGTTGAATTTCAAAAATAAGTAAATTACAAGTCAGTTTTTTTACATACAAAAAAAAATGCAACGCAATTGTATTAGACATGTTCAGTTGTAGCCCACGACACTCTTCTTCAGTGGGAAATATTAAGTTTCTGTAAGTCAATTGGTTTTCGTTTCTTGTACAAACCCGTTTTATGAAAAATTTGGCTTTTACTTGCCATTATACAAAAACTATGAAAGCTATAAAATTTTTATTTCTGTGAAAAATAGTGATACTCTACTGTCGCATGCTGTGTCTCTGTGGGCCGGGTGGTTGGATGGAAGATGTGCCGAAACACCTTATGGACTAGCCCATGATTCACAAGCCGGATGGTTACATAATGTGAGTCACGCTGAACTACGTCATAGACCTGTATCAACTGCGCCTTAACCCTACGAGTCCGGCGTACGAGGCTCAAGTCACGTCCGCAGCATGATTTAACGTCTATTTTTAGACCCCTGTAATGTGGTGATTCCCCGACTGTTTCGCAGAGTATATAAGCGCCGAATCGACACATTTGGAGAGACTCTAGTCTCTTCCTCCGTGGGGTAAGCATCGCTCTTTGTACTGTTTTTTTTGTGCCCTTATCTAACTCTTGCTCTCTTCGGGGGAGCCTGCACGGCCAGAATCGCAGACATGCCTCCAGACAACACTGCTCAGCCACATGAGGACCGCGACCTCCTTATACCTTGCATGTTACCTGAGGCGTATAAGGCGCTGCCTTGTGACGCACTCAACCCCTCCTTGCGCTATAACTAGATCTTAATACATGCCGGAGTACCCATAGACTGAGGCGGGGTACACGCTGACGTAGCGGGATTTGGGGGCTCGCCAGATAAAAAAAAATTCTGGAGAGAGTTTGCTATTGCAAATGTATCCATAAGCTACCGAAACACATAAGAAGCTTTCTAGTGTAGTAGTACGTAAATATTTTAGAATAAAACGTTTGGTTTAAAAAAATACGCTGTGCCCTTTTATTCGCGTTGAGTGTCATAGTGAAAAATTATTTCAATTATTTTAATGCATATTATTGAAAGAGTGCTACTTAAATTACATAAAATTTTACTTTCAGTTAAAAAATTACCATGCTTAACGTGAAGTGGTAATTGTTTAATGAAGTGTGTTCGGGGTTTTGAGATTCAGTGTGTGCGTAGGAGGTGGTTGTAGGAGGCTAAGAACCGAAAGGACAGATAACGTGAGAAAAAAAATCGATTATTATGAATATCACATAATTGAAATAATAATACCAGGGAATTACCGAAAATCAATTCGACAAATGCCTGTGTTGGGTAAGATAAGTATCAATCAATCGGTGGGAAAGTTCTTAATTCATCCAATTGGAAAAAATAAATACATTTAATATTATTGTAAAATTGAAGTGTAATACAGTATTAATTCAATTAAAAAAAATTATAGTAGAAATATAATACTTGAAGGAAGAATTGGTACATGTGAAATGTTCGAAGTAAAGGCGGCAGTAGTAATGTGTGTGATAAAGAACAAATTACATGGAAGAAATATTATTATATTAATTAAAAATCTGTAAAATATAAGGATAAACATTATTAACTACTTAATACAATCAATAGGTAGCGACGTGGAAATTTCACGCTATTGTTTGTCAACACGCTAGAATTCACTGACATGTATTTATTCGTACACACTCGTGACATTATTGGCTTCAAGCCTTCGTATAGGCGCTTCAGGATAAAACTATCACTTTTAAAATTTTAGTTACTTTTTCTTTTCAGGTGATTTGTAGTTTCCTGCATCATTTAAACATAAACAAAGCGACTTAAGTAACAACCAATGCTTACTGATTGATGAAATGTTCACCATCTTAATCCACAATAAATAAATGTTTTTAAAATTATTGTCAACAAGCTATAGTCTTCAAAACGGGTGACTATTGCGAACAACCTATACCATTACGTGCCTGTCTTACACGATATTATTCATATTACAACTGACCTTATATCGTTGGTTGAGAAAGTCCTTCTAGACGTGCCACACAAAATGTCGGCCAACAGCGTAAGTAAGATAAAACACAGTAACTTGTCTGCTGTCAGATAATAACCCAAAATTAACGTATCTCTATCAAAAGTTATTATAGTAAGAAAAAGGAAGCAATGACTCGACGATAAACCTAAAACGCCAAATGTTTCAAAACAAATAAAAATTGAAATAATGTTCCAATACGACACTGAAAAATGCGTATTGGTCACCACGAAACATTTTGTCAATATAGACATTACCAAATCTTTTTTTTTTTGGTGCCCACAAAACATTTTTGCTTTCCCCCAAAAAAGTTTTGCAGTCACTACAAAAACATATTGTAACCACAAAAAAAAATTGGTGAGGGGTCCATATTGACGAAACATCTTGTGGCAACCACAAGACAATTTTTCCGTGGTTCTATTAAAATTACGAATGCCTATGAATAGAATCGCAAAAGCGACACTATAGGCGAGTTACAGTGTGAAAACAATTGCTCGTTTGACTTACGGAGTTAATGTGGAATGTGATATTGATAATATATTTCACTTTCTTGACGAGAAAAAAACTGCAAATGTTGTAATGAAAAAAAAAGTGAAAGCTGAAGGGGTTCATAATTTATTCATTATCCTTTCCAACGGCCGAAAAATAAAACTTTTATTTCCCTGAAACACTTATCAATACATAGCTCTGATTTAAACAAATGAAAAACTATGAGAAGTGACCCTACTTCTGGGTGAAGGATGGGAGAACCACGCAAAATGGTAGTTGTTTTAATAGTATTTACCTTCGTACGAGATATGGTTTGCTTTGTAGACATAAATTGTTAGTGTTATTTACTGTACTGAAAATTTTAGCTTTAATTTTTTTGCACAATGGCACGCGAATGTCTACATTTACAGGACAACGGTTTTATGCTAGAAAGTGAAACCAACTGACTTAACGAAATTAAGTCATGCCTCATGCACACTTAAAAACTGTGTTGCTGACTGCACCAATACTTTTTTGAAAACTGCACTGAATATTTTTTATTAAAATAAAAATATTATGAATTTTAAGCAAAAAATGGCCAGTTATGTTAATTTTTTAATTACAAAAAATATTCAATTGTGGTTTTATACATGTCTTGGCGTAATCCGCGACACTATTCTACTGTGTATAATATTTAAATTCTTTAAGTTAGCTGGTTTTCCTTTTTTCACATTAAACATTTTCAATGCAAATTTGGACTTGGTCATGCTATCATACAAAAACTATGAAAGCTACACATTTTCGTTGCTGTAAATAGCCGTCACAATGTACGTCTACAAAGCAAACCATATCTCGTATGATATAAAAATTATTATTATAATGAAAAAAAATGTTGTGAACTCCCACCTGTTGTACAACTACTTCTCATAGTTTCTTTTTCATTTCTGTGCGTCAACGTTCGGTGTTGACAACTGCTGCAGGTTAAAAAAGTTTCATTTTGCAGCAGCTAGAAATAATAATAGTAGTGTAGTAATGGCGGTTCTATTGCAAGAGCCTAGGAGCCGGATCCCGGATCTGTTCTGTATTTTATACTCTTCTTGTTAGGCTGTTCATCCACCATCTTGATCAATGTCCGTTGTCTTAATACCTGGCTACCCTCATTGGCTCCACCCTCCATCTTGTTTTTATTTCTTAAATTAGTTTTATAGTTGTCCTCTAGGTAGGTCTGCCAGTAGTTACTGATTACTAAGACTTCGGTGCTGAGTCTTTCCACCAGAAGAGCTAGTAGCTATACCAATCGTCTTGGTTCCAGTGTCGTCTGCTAGATAGCATTAGTATTGTTTGTACTACTGGTTTAGTCCGTCTCCATTTCCAAGTATCGCCATTAAGAGCACTACCGCACCTAACCTAACCTAACTTAACTTAACATGACCTGTCTTTCTAACAAGTTACATTTCTAGCCTTGTTTCTGTTCTTCCTTTAACCTAACACTTATTTTCCCTTGTATGTCTGTCTTGTATCATAGTATATTGCTAGGAATTCTTCTAGTATGTTGCAGTCTCGTAAGGCGTTGAATATGTTCCACTCGTGTAGGTCTAAGAGTTTTTTTTTCCTGTAAGGTGTCTATAAGTAGTATTTTACCTCTAGTTATACATGTCATCTTCTAATTCTTGTAATAAGTTATTCTTGCTTTGCTTTGTCAGGGCTTGGTAGAATTAGTGTTACGGCTAGGCCATTTATTTAATATGTTTTTAATGCTGAAATCATAACTTAACCTGACCTAACCTGACCTCCTACCATGTTAAATATCTAACCTTGTCTCCGTCTATTTCTTTAACCTAATACTTTTTTCCTTTGTTTGTATGACCAATAGGAATTTTTTAACCAGTTTTATAAATTTTAAGTATTTTTTATCATGTTTTAGCTTTTACATGTGCTCGACTTCTTGGAATTTATATTTTTGTCCTGTACCTGTTCTGTGGGTTCGTTTCTCATTTTTTTTTTACTTTAATTTATTAACATTTATGGTGTTACTTTCGTGTTTGTAAGTTTCACCTTGAAATGCATGATAATATATTTTTTTATTGCTTATGAGTAGAAGGAATGGTCAATTTGTTTTTTGCTCAACTTTTTAAATGTTGTATTTCTGTTCTTTAAATATTTTTTTCCCTTTCGTATGAGTGTTTTACGTATGTTATCCTTTTTTTCTCTCACTCCTTGTCTCCGACACTCTCTCCCTCCTTCTCACCCTCCATCGCTCGCTCTCTCGCACTCCATCGCTCCCTCTCTCTCTCTCTCTTGTGCTCTCTTATTCGCTCGTGTTCTCTCTCTCTCTCACCTTCCCTCTAGGATATTGCATGTTGGTTTTTATGTGTTAGAGCTTTAAAGACTGTTTTTTAATTTACATATTTTGTTTGAGTCATTTTCTTCTGTGTTGAACTTTGTTATATGTTTTCTTGTATCGCACAGTAACTTTTCGTACTTTGGTTTAAGTATTTTTCTTGTATGTAAGTTATTGTATATTTTTTATTTAATT
>PNEQ01024960.1:17839-61176 GCA_003012365.1 Medauroidea extradentata | reverse complement strand
ATTGCAAATAATTTTGTTTATTTTTCTTTGTTAAAGGTTTTCATATGTTTCTTAATTCAATACTTTGCTGACTAAATACATTTGTGTTTTCATAATAAATGCTGATTCTTTTATTTACCTTTTGGTAGGCTGAGTTTCTTATTGAAGTTGCATTTTCTCATAGTATTTTATGACATGTTCGGCCAGTTTGGATTTTTGTATCTCGCCTTTTATTGTTGATATTTTTATTTCTACACGTAATAAAGAACATTATTTTTTAATTTTTCGATTGTTTTTCTTAGTCTCATTGTAAGGTTTCTGGGACGACATAATATTGCAATGGCGTATGTCCACAATAGTACAATACGTTATTCTGTCCCACTGCAAGAAACATTCAAAGACACTACACACCTAACTGTTGGTGAATGTTTGCCTGTTTTCAAACACAAATTCCTCGTAACATCTTACGCTCAACAGAAGTAGACACACCTAGTAATTGGCTCTGAATTTTATCTGTATATTATCAGATCAGTGTAGTCATGAAATTTTCAAATCTTAATGAATTTAAGAAAAAGTCAATATAAATTCGCCTTCAATATTTGTGCCTCAAAAGATTTTAGCACTTAATGAAATTTGTAAAAAGATTTATTTTATCGATCTTACTTCATACTGACTCGTAAGCAAGCTCATTTTACAGTCTTTATCAGCAACAATACAGAAAAAATGTGAATCGTTAGATTTAATACAAAGAGAGTGATAAGAGCAGTTTAACCAGTATCCCCTATGGTAAATACAGACACAAATAGTAATATTGATAATACCAGTGCTCCAGTTTGTCTTGATTTCGAAAGACATATTGCAAAAAAATGTATTACGTACTTTATGTTTGTTCCTTTTGGTTTACTGATATGTCTAAGAAAATTTGTGAAATGTTGGCATTACGCCCATGTAACTTAAATTCACATTCATAGAGTTTTCTTTTAATCGTTTCGATGCTGTGTATGTTGTGTTTCAGTATCAACTGTGCACAAGATTCTAATTTTAAGCCTCTGCTTTGCATACATAAATACAGTTAGTACCTAGAAGCAATAGACTTGATCAATGAAGTTGGATTCGAACGTTTATGTAACTGGTCGACTGTGCAGGGAAACTGTGCCTGCAGTAGTACTTTATATATAAAGTACTTTTCTTAACACGTCTATGTGGCGGTTCTATGTGGGCTGCTGTAATTTGGAATTTAAAAAAAGGTTCAAAATAAAAATAGCGTAAAAAAATGCGTGGTCTTACTAAAATCATATTTTTTCATTGTGACTTAATGTCTGTCATGGCGAGGTGTCTAATTGCTCGGTAAGAGCTAACACGGGCATGACCCTACTATTGCACGGCCCTTTGCTGCCTCATACAAATATCAGAGAACAGTTCATTATCAACCAACACGAAGCGCTCTGCCGTACCCTAGGAGTATTAGTGAGACGTGTGTTTGTTAGATAAATTAATAATAATAATTATATAGCTCTGTAAAGATTTTAATTAGAACTTGAAATGCATTAACCTTTTCAGATATTTTTCTGAGATATCTCTGGTTGTTTATCAGATAAAAAAAAAAATACTAAACGAATAATTAAATTATGTAAGATAAACAAAATTTTGTGACAATTTTTACTGCCAGAAGAAACGTATTTCATTTAACTCCTTTCTTGTTTTGACATTTTAATACTTTTGAACCATCTAAAAAATTGACATTTACAAATTAATATTTGAAGAAGTAAATATTGAAAAAATGTATGTTACGCAAAAAATGCATTTATGTCACGGTGGGGAAAATTAAAAATGTCTTTCTCTTCTACTTTCTACATTGATGCGAACTGGCGTTACATGTTTTTACAGTTAAGGCATTGATTTATTGTTTAAAGCGTTTAGAAAGCTAGAATACTTTTCGTAAAAATTGTATAAAAACTAGACGATGAATGTGTTAACGTGTGCTGTGTCCTCATTCTGTGTCTGCAGATTCGGACTACTGCTCGCTGGTGCGCGATATCCCGCCGTACGACAAGGGCCGGCGGCTGCTCGACCTAATGGACATGGCGGTGTTCGACTTCCTGACGGGCAACATGGACCGCCACCACTACGAGACCTTCCGCGTCTTCGGCAACGACACGTTCCCGCTGCACCTGGACCACGGCCGCGGCTTCGGCCGTCCCTTCCACGACGAGCTGTCCATCCTGGCGCCCGTGCTGCAGTGCTGCCTGCTGCGTCAGTCCACACTCACCACGCTGCTCAGGTGCGTTCAACACCTTCCCTTCTTACCTTCCTCCTTCAAACACGCCGTCCGGACCAGTTCTCCATGGTCACATGACTGTCTTCGGCCGTCCCTTCCACGACGAGCTGTCCATCCTGGCGCCAGTGCTGTAGTGCTGCCTGCTGCGATAGTCCACACTCGCCTCGCTGCTCAGGTGTGTTCAACACCTTCTCTTCTTACCTTCCTCCTTCAAACACGCCGTCCCTACCACATCTCCATGTTCACATGACTGTCTTCGGCCGTCCTTTCACGACGAGCTGTCCATCCTGGCGCCCGTGCTGCAGTGCTGCCTGCAGCGACAGTCCACACTCACCACACTGATAAGGTGCGTACAACACCTTCCCTTCTTACCTTCCTCCTTCAAACACGCCGTCTCTACCACATCTCCATGGTCACATGACTGTCTTTGGCCGTCCCTTCTACGACGGGCTAACCATACTGGCGACCGTCCTGCAGTGCTGCCTGCTTCCCTAGTCCACACTCACCACGCTGCGGAGGTGCGTTCAACACCTTTCCTTCCTACCATCCTCCTTCAAACACGCCGTTCCTACCACATCTCCATGGTGACATGACTGTCTTCTGCCGTCCCTTCTAAGACGAGCTGTCCATCCTGGCGCCCATGCTGCAGTGCTGCCTGCTTCGCCAGTCCACACTCACCACGCTGCTGAGTTGCGTTCAATACCTTCCCTTCTTATCATCCTTCTTCAAACACACCATCGCTACCACATCTCCATGGTCACATGACTGTCTTCGGCCGTCCTGTCTACGACGAGTTGTCCATCCTGGCGCCCATGCTGCACTGCTGCCTGCTTCGCCAGTCCACACTCACCACGCTGCTGAGTTGCATTAACCACCTTTATTTCTCACCATCCTCCTTCAAAAACGCCGTCCGTACCACATCTCCATGGTCACATGACTGTCTTCGGCCGTCCCTTCCACGAGGAGCTGTCCATCCTGGCGCCTGTGCTATAGTGCTGCCTGCTGCGCCAGTCCACCCTCACTATGCCGCTGAGGTGCGTTGAACACCTTTCCTTCCTACCATCCTCCTTCAAACACACCTTCCCTACCACATCTCCATGGTCACATGACTGTCTTTGGCCGTCCCGTCTACGACGAGCTGTCCATCCTGGCGCCCGTGCTACAGTGCTGCCTGCTTCGCCAGTCCACACTCACCACGCTGCTAAGGTGCGTTCACCACCTTTATTTCTCACCATCCCCCTTCAAACACGCCGTCCCTACCACATCTGCATGGTCACATGACTGTCTTCGGCCGTCCCTTCCACGACGAGCTGTCCATCCTGGCGCCTGTGCTACAGTACTGCCTGCTTCGCCAGTCCACACTCACCACGCTGCTCAGTTGCGTTCAACACCTTTCCTTTTTACCATCCTCCTTCAAACACGCCGTCCCTACCACATCTGCATGGTCACATGACTGTCTTTGGCCTTCCCTTCTACGGCGAGTTGTCCTTCCTCGCGCCCGTGCTGCAGTGCTGCCTGCTTCGCCAGTCCACACTCACCACGCTTACGAGTTGCGTTCAGTACCTTCCCTTCTTACCATCTTCCTTCAAACACACCGTCCCTACCACATCTCCATGGTCACATGACTGTCTTCTGCCGTCCCGTCTACGACGAGCTGTCCATCCCGGCGCCCGTGCTGCACTGCTGCCTGCTTTGCCAGTCCACACTCACCACGCTTACGAGTTGCGTTTAATACCTTCCCTTCTTACCATCCTCCTTCAAACACACCGTCCCTACCACATCTCCATGGTCACATGACTGTCTTTGGCCGTCATTTCTACGGCGAGCTGTCCATCCTGGCGCCCGTGCTGCAGTACTGCCTGTTGCATCAGTCCACCCTCACCACGTTCTTCACCGGTGGCAAATTTCCTCGTTAGAGACGTGGGATCAGCGGAGCTGTAAGATACATAGTACCATGCTCGACAGTAGCTTATCGCCTCTATTCGATGCGCGCCAACTTGTTTGTAAGGTTTTCGTGGTAGTCTGTTTTTTCCTTTGGGAGTTAATGCTGTGACCCTAAAAACTTATTTTTTGATAGTATGAAGTAAAAAAGGCAATTGCGTGCTTCTCGATTTGCACCTCACGAATTCATGTGGTATTTTTGGAGTTAAGGTAGTCTGAAATAAAAATTAGTCATTTGGGCAGTGGCAGCTCGTAAGTTGTTGACAGGCAGGGCACAAGTTGCAGAGAACTGTATATTATCTTGTGCTATTTGACGCTACAGCCACTGATGCGCTGGTACGCAGGCGCCACTTTTTACTGACTGATCACAACACAATAAGTAGCCAGTAGGTATTGCATTGTCATTGGTATACGGCGATGCGTGCACAGGAGTGTACAGTTATCGACAAATTGTGCCCGCTCTGCCAACAATCCTCGAGCCGCCACCGGTTTTGAGACACCCGAAATTAATGTTTCTAACAAGCGTACTGGATTTTTAAAAATATAGAAGTCTAGTTTCATGTGTCCGTTAATTTCAATCCGGATTTAAGCTGGAGTGAACTGAGGTATCCAGATTGAGATTTCACTATAAACACTTTGTTGTGGACTGAAGTAGGAGTGAAGCGAGGTAATCCAGTCCACTTGTTGAGGTAGACTGGAGTGAAGAATCCGGATTGTGATTTTACTGTAAACACAGACTGAACTGAAAATAAAACTCGCAAGGCAAAGTTGCCGCCATATTGTGTTGTTAGGTGTTGTGGTTAGGTTAAAAAAGAACAGAGAACACCTTATAATTTAACAGAAAGCGTTAAAAGCAGGTATTTGTAAATCTAAACAGCTTTAATAAAGCAAACGGAACAAAACAAGTGGTGCATCTTATGAAGAAAAGCCTTATTTGGAGCAACTCTTATTTTTCGTTTGTCATCTATTCTTTGCTTCGTACTGTTGCCGATAGATAGTCTTATTACGTTTTCAGACCAGGTTGCTTCATCTTGGCTCTTGTTTACAGTTCAATCTGGATTGTAATATTTACCGTAAAAACAGTTCGTCAATCCATTTACTCCGAGTTGACTCCACTTCTGGTTCAATCTGGATTGAAGTTTTACCCTAAAGATAGTAATAGCATCCACAAAGGTTTCTTGAAAAAAAAATAATTTTGAGACGGAAAAGGGTGCAAAATAGAGTATAGGAGCAGAATGAGGTGACCGAAAAACAATTTTCTTCTTCAAAACTTTGGAAATCTGTAATTAATGACCCTTAGCACCATTTAGCATTTTTCAAAACTATTTTTTTCTCAGAAATATTATAATGTTTAATTGAAAACCCCATGAAGGAAGTCGCGAGTACCACCTAATAGTACAGAAAATATGATGGAATAGAATATGTGGCGAATATTTCATCGAACCCATTTATATGTAAACGATATATGAATAGTAACGTTCTGAACCACTTGGCTAAAACACGGGGTGTTGGTTAAATGCTCCAGCAATCTCGGAAGCCAGGGCTTGAGCCAACACATCCATTTATGCTGGATCAGCTTAATCCGGAGCTTAGCGTAATGGCAGAGCCAGTGGGCGAGACATGTTGCAAACAACGGCACGTGTGGCTTGACTGAGTGCGGCAGACTTGCGACTGCTAATTGCGAGTAGAGTGAATGCGGCCTGTTGACCGCGTGCTCGTGTGTCTGACAGCCCTCAAGACATTTTATTGCATTGCCTTAGCGGGCGATTAGTTCGACATGTCGAGCTGCGGTTTGGAATACAGCACGAAACCTTCGCTGTTTGTCTTGCCGGAGGAATTCCATATCAGTGGGAGCTATAATTAGAGATGGTGAAATTTCGCGAATTCAGTTACCTGCATGTTAGAATCAAATACCCTATGCATGGAGACATGAAAAATTAGCGTTTACACGCTGGAATTCCAACAACTGTAGGCTTGTGTCAATTTTACAGTTGGCCTTTGACTTATTTGATACTTCCTGGAAGTCTCTGAGCCAGTAATGTAAATGTAACTAACAAAGACCTACATCACTTAAACAGCATGCAGCTAATGAGTATCTGATGTCTACTTTAGTACACATATATTCTTGGAAGCTAGCCTACACGTCAGCGAACCCGCGAATTTTTCAGGTCTCTACCTAAGCATACTCAAGTCCCGACCATTTGTCCACTAGCTGCTACTCAGTGGAACTCCAGACAATGAACGAATAGACAGGGCTTGAGTATGCATAGCATGTTTGACTATAACATGCAGGCCATTGAATTCGCGAAATTACACCATTTCTTCTTATAATGTATTACTGTAGAACTATGAGTGAAAGTGACTGAGAGATTTTTGTCAGCGCTTAACACCGAGGTCTTTAGCTCTGGTGAGGGGTGACATGATGTGAGTATGGAGCGGCGCCGGAATGAAAGGGCGAGGGAAATCCCCGAGAAAACCCGCCGACCAGCGGCATCATCCGTCACGATTCCCACATGCGAAAAACCGGGGACCGACTCCGCCAGGAATCGAACCCGTATCGCCTTGGTGAAAGGCGAATGGTCTAACCATTCGGCCACCGCGGGCCTTAGTATAACTAAGATGCAAGCGAATTGGTGAAAAACTAGAAGCCACTGCTCTGTATGTACTTGAGCTCAATCTGTGAGTTTGTTTACCAAGAGCCCCTGTGTCATATTAGTTAGAAATGCTTTACATGAACTTAGTTATTTCACCATGTGTCTTTCAATTATTGGTCAGAATCGGGCTCTGTCTCAGGTAACGTCATTGTGGGCCAATGGGAGACGTCAAGAGAACGTACCGCAGTTAATAATGACATATAGTGTTTATATAGACTTTTAACGTGCCATAATCTAAGAACAATATAATATAACATACATAAATTGTTCTGAAAAATTAAATGGCAATGTAAGCAGTGCCTGTGAGTTGGGAAGTAATGACTGAAACAAAAAATTAAAATATGGTTTTCAGACAGTTGTTCTTTGCTATACACGTATGTAAAGTTTTACGGAGAAAAACATTTTAACACTTTCAGGAGAGCAAAAAAGAAGGGGAAAATTCGAAAATTTTCACAATTATTTTCGTCTTAAAAATCTTTTTACTGAATGTATGCGTAAAAATAATGACGTTCAAATTTAAACTGTGTAATATAACATTTTAATAAAGTAAAAAAAAAAAAAAAGATACTTGCTTATACTATAGAAGAAACTTTTCCGTATTCGGTCAGTCGGAAATGGAAAGGTTGAGCGCACACACTGGCACCTGTCTTTTGTGAAGTTACGCCTGCAGGAAAGTACGTAGGCAGTCAGGCGATACACGTGGTAATTGCCTGCAGGACGGTCGCTAGGCAACTCGCCGTACGTCCGCACTGTGCTGATAGCATGCCGGCGTGCACGCAGGCGGCGTACCAGCCTCACGTTCCTGAAGATTAATTTTCTGTGCGGCGAACTTGCGCTGCAGTTAATTTGACAACATAGTTAAACATTTTCCTTCTCAAGTACTAAATTGTTGTTGAGGGTGCCGTTTATGGACTAACGCAAATCTAGCGGTAAATCACAAGCAACTGGGTTTGGTCTCTACCGCTTTAAACTTACACCTAGCTGATGCTCTCGTGTAAAATTATGTTACACCGTTGTAGTTCTCCCCTATTACTTACCTTTAGCATTTTAAAGGTTATGATAAAGGTACTTATGCAAACACATTCACTGACATGTAGGCTAGCCTCCAAGTGTATATATATCTCTCTCTCTCTCTCTCTCTCTCTCTCTCTCTCTCTCTCTCTCTCTCTATATATATATATATATATATATATATATATATATATATATGTATATGTATATATATATATGTACTGAATGTGATTATCAGCTGTTTATTAGCTGCTCGCTGACAGTGAAATGGTCCTGTGTTCAGTTACAGTTTTATTATTGGATCAGGTAATTCCAGGAAGTGTCGAGTAAGTTAACGGTCAATTGTGAACGTGATACAGACCTAGACTTGCTGGAATTTTTGCTTGCGTCTAAAAGAAAACGCGAGTTATTCTGGTCTATAGCAATTAAGGAATGTGGTATGTCTAACTTAAAAAGTCAAGAGTTTTAAAAATATTCTGCACTTTTTTTGGGAATTCGACTGTCTTGTTGATTGAACACTTAAAGGAAACGTGCATTCAAAAATAATTTATTTGCCAGTATACAGGACTTGTTTCAGCAAGGAAAAATTTTGATATCTATGAATAGCAGCAAAGTTTATTTACCGAAAGAATATGTTTGAGTATATAGTAACGGCAAGAGAAAAAAATACTTTTAAAGTAGTTTAATACATTGTAATATTTGTGGTAAACATTGTTTTAGTTTATTTACGATAAGCTTTGTGTTGCAAAATTGTTATCTTGCTTCAATGAAAATAAAAATGGTTCTCAAATAAACCATTTAAATATAAATTTAATAACAATACATTTTTCCTTGCTCAGATAGTTTGTAAATTACTGTTTTCAAGGAAAATTCCTTAACGTTGACGTTCGTGGTAGCAACACGAATACATACGTACTGTGTACGAAATTTAGTGTTGCAGCGCTGATCAAGAGTACTTTAGTTTCAGAAATAATCATGTTAGACACGTTTTATTAGATAAAAAAACCAACTATGTGGTTTGAACGTAATTTTCTTTCTTATTTATCATTTGACATCAGGATTGACTTATGTCAAATACGCTTCCTTTCAGACATATTTTTTAACTGTACCTAAAAGCTAAGTCTGTATTACGTGAAAAACACAATACCTTTACATGACTAATGACTTAATGTTGAGAACGTGCGTATATATTTTTTTAATTCGTAGTAGTATCTGAGTATATGTGGTGACATCGGATTAAAATTTTTGTTTAATTCTTTAGGAGTTTAATTATATTATTATTCGTAGAGTATTTGTGGGAAAAAAACTTACAAAATTTGTAAGTGTATTCGAGATACGTTTTTCGTGTCATGGATATGACACAATATTAATTTAAAGTGAAGCTGTCAACATTTCTTCCCGCTACAGGGATTTTAAACATATTAGACATATGTTGAATTTTTTTTGTGAAATTTAATTTGTTTTTGTGTTATCAACAGAAGTTTGCGTTTATCATCTCGATGTCTTGTAATTTAATAATTTGAATTGAAATATTTTGTATTTTTCTGAATTTGTTTAACGTAACGAATCTACCAGCGTGCTTATTTTACTAACATCATTTCGGTTACGTTTTTTTTTAATTCGTTAGATTATACAAATATATAATTTTCACTGAAGTAATGAAGGTGCGTCGTATTTTTTTATAATGTTAGATATTATTTACACTGAAAAATTATTAACGTAAGATGTTATAAAAATGTATTTGTTTACTTCCGCCATCGATCGGAAGCTGGCTTCTGATTGGCCCAAATCGAACTGAAGCTTGTGGGTCAAGCGACGCGGACTTTTGGCGCGAAACAGAAGCCAAGCGAAACGATGGTAAAGGTTTGGGAGAGACATAGGCGAGTCGCGGAAGACGGCGCATCGAGGTGCCACCGTCATGCGTCGAGATGCCTTAGGTTAGGGGCAGACGGCGGCGAGCAGCGACGACCGAGTGTCACCGTCAGGCGTCGAAGTTAGGCGTCGAGATGTCTTAGAGCAGGGACAGACGTCGTCTAGCCGCGAGAGACGTCGGCGAGCTACGAAAACGGTAGGGCTGAGTGCCATCGTCGTCGGAACGCCGTGGTACGGATATTTTTGAGCCGCGGAGTACTGTGGGCCGGAGTGCCATCGTCGTCGTTTTGGGCGTCGGGACGCCATTCAGTAAAGTATCGTCGAGTCACGAGGTACGTCAGACCGAGACATCTACAAGTATTACTTGGAGAGACACTGTTAAGACGCCGCATATCAGGTAGTCATCGGGGTCTACGCTCACGCGACCTTCATTCTTAAGAGTCGTACCGATAATTCTGACGCAGTAACGGTCCGTCGCGAGAGGACAACAACTGCGTGCTACCCGTGAAAAGGACTTGCCAGCTTTCTCATTGCAGTACCCGAGTATACAGAACTTTAATTAATCAATCAATTAGGCAATCAAACATATTTATACAAATAAACGATCAGAGCGTCGCAAGTGACACACAAATTAACTCGTTCTTCCATAAACTAGCCGTTTGCCAAATCCGAGCCATGGTTACTGAAAAATCCAAAACATAGATAACAATTATGCGTTCTTGATATCACTAAGTATTTTTGTGATTTAATTTATGTAGATAGCAAAGAACGTAAATTAATTTAAACGTTTATGTGTATACGTAGAGAAACTGATTTTTTTTGTAAAAAAAAAAGAGTTTTGGTTCAATTTGTTTCAGTCACTTACGTGCACATCTGCAGTGTTACTTCAGGTTCATTGACTCTGTATCTTTGTTGAGAGGCGTAGCTCATTTGACTGTGGCAGTCATAAAAATGTTACTGCGACACCATACGTCTGTAATTTGTTGGTAGAACCCTCAGGTGCTTGGAGTTTACAAATTCCAATCACCGACTATGAAGTAGGGCCTTAGACCTTCTCGTAATACACTAAAACAATCTGATGCAATTTATTTAAGCAAAAATCATTTGCTCAATGTATACGTTATGCTGATAAAATCTTCATTCAAATAAAGACCTTATCAGCATACATAAATTTCCAGCGTCATATTTTTGTATTTGTTACATAATTTTTTATATTAGACATTAATTTTGGCAACATTTTGCTCTCTTGAAATCTTTTTATCTCTAATAATTTTTGCGTAATTGCTCGTAAAGGTCAAAATTTGCATTTAAGATTTTATGTACGCCACTCAAACCAGCGACATACCCAACTGAAAAAAAATATATATTACGGTTAGTAAAAGTGTTGCTAGGCACAAGTTGACATACATGAAACAAAACATATAAAAACAAATTTTGTATTTTAAATAAAGATTCTGAATTTTTAAAATTTTTGTTTAAAATTTCAGCGATTTTTTAAATACATAAAATATTTTATTATTTATATGTATGTCAACTTGTAGCCTGCAACATTGTTATTCACTGTACATTTTTTCAGTTTAGTACGCCAGTTGGTTTTAGGGGCGTACTTAAAACCGTAAAATACAAATTTTGACGTTTACGAGTTACAACTCAAAAACTATGACAGATAAAAAATACTCATAGAAACAAAACTGAGGAAAAAACTTGTACAAATATAAAAATATGGCGTTGAAAATTAATGTAGACCTCACCCTTAAATGTACAATCTTATATCTTACATAAAAACAATAAAGTACAAAATCGCCCATCACTGAGGAGTATGCGCGTGAAGAGATTTTGGTCAGCGCTTTCATAGCTAGCTGGAAGATAATGAAAGGGCAGGAAGAGGGAGGAACATTTCCGAGAAACCCCATCCATCGACCAGCGGCATGTTTCAGCACGAGTCCCATATGCGAATATCCGGTTCATCCCTGCCGGGAGTCGCGCTTGGATCGTCTTGGTGGGTGGCTATAGTGCTCTAGCTGATGCACCAACAGCGACCCGTGAAATTCCAACAATGAACTGTTTCACGTGTTCTAGTAAGCATAATGTGTTGCTCCTCCATCAGAACTGTTCAGTGGTCTGAAACTGTTCTTACTGGAAGCTCGTTTATTGCAAAGAAGGGCATGGGCCCGAGTTTCTTTGCAATAAACGACAATTATAATTTAAAACATAAATGGGATCCGATATCGTAAAATCGCTTCGTAACTTTGTTATGACTGATTTAAACTTAATGCTCTAATTTTGTCGAGACAGAAGATTGCAAAATAGTTGCTAATTAGTTAATTAACGAAATTTCCTTTTGATTGATAAATTAGCTATATTCATCGTACAGTTTGTCTCGAAAAATTACATTGCATAGTAAAACCAATTTGCAACAAAGTTACGAAGCAATTTTACGATATCGAATCTCGTATGGATTTTAAAAAATAATTCTCTAGAAAGCCGAGAAACTCGGGCCCAAGCCCTTAAGACATGCAACGTTTGTTCGTAAAGCCGCGTGAACGTCTCTTATGTTACGGATGTATTCCCACTGAATTATGTACCAGCTGTACTCTGTGAGTACTCATTTCTGTTCATGAATCGAATATCTAGATCCTCTCCACGTAAGAAAAGTTTCACATCATGTTTCAGTCGTTCGTGTCTGTACCTCTACCGTGAACAGACCTGGAAAAGCTGGAATTATCAAGGAAACTGAAGCCATCGCGCAACATCAAGAGAATTCCAGAGAATTTTTGATCCATCTGGCTCATTTTGAGGGACTAGAAAAGCCACGCGATGGTAAAATCAATGAATTTTTAGAGAGCATTGTTGAATTTTTCTGAAAAAAAAAAAAAAAAAAAAAAAAAAAAACTACTATTACATAGTTGTGATTATATTTTATTTTCAGGTTTTTTATTTCCTCTAAATTTTGTCACATTTGCTGTCTGAACAACACATAAGAGTAAGAAAGGACTTATAATCATTATCTTTATGAGAAAATTAATTGCCTAAAAGTGATTTTCGGGGTTGTGAAATTCAGAGAAATGTTTGTTTTCTGTCAGGGAATTCATGAAAAAAGCAAGGTGTTTATTGTTGCAGTGAGTGGCTACCATGAGAAATGATAATGTTGGCGCAAGTGGATAGCGCTCTACACTGTAGTACATTCACGGCATCAGATCAAAAACCGTTCACCGAAAATTCTGCTGACGAAAATGTCTTTCATTTTTAGGACAAAGGAAAGTTTGCTGCGTGGTGGGCATCTTCAGACCATCCCCCCCACCTCCCTTTTTATCTTTCTCTCTGGAAGAAACACGGCAGACTGCATTAGTCGAACAAAGTCCGTTGCAACATGTCGCACCCCCAATACGACACAAACATGACTAAAAAATCAACATTTTTTAAGTGATGTATGTGGTGAAATAGATGATAGTTTTCCGTACCTAATACAACACTAACATAACCAATAAAAGCATTCCAAATTTTAAAAAAATAGAAGTTTTGTTTGGAATATTTTTGCCGTGTAACAGTAGTTATTAGTGCAATACTAATATTTCTATTATTTATTTTGCTTGAGTATAAACAACAAATGTTATGTTTCAGTACAATACCAGCATATTTTGAGTTGTGTTGATATTACACGGTCGTCATTCGAACATTGAAATTGTGTATCTATGTACCATTGCATTTATCTCAAAAGGAGATATGCTGGTGTTGATACAATGTTCAGTTTGAACTCAACCATCATCAGGCTGCGTACTTACATAAGAATTCACTCATACTATATATGTTTGGATACTTAGTCTTGCCTTTCCCAAATCTCCCTGATTTATCAGTGTAGAAATCGTAACTGAACATAACAAAATATTTTTATGTACTTTTGTTGCCTGCAGCCTACGTTTTCTTTGTCTTCGTTGTAGCTGGCGTCATTTTATTGCGGAACAGCCAATACCATGGCTGTATCGACCATTCGCGGTCTATAGATAAGCTTGTAACTACACAGGCAACGGCTCAGTGTGTGATTGCGGTGTTGTATAATAAAGGCTATTATCTTCTGTAACTGCACATTAACCCAACATTACGGCCTGTTATCAGTAACATTCTCAACTGCCCAGGAAATTGCACTTCATGCTGCAGTCACATACCTGAAGAAACATGAACAAGTGCACGGAGGAAGAAAAGTTTGATGCAGGCAACCGTGCATGCATTCACAGTACACGAGTTGGTAATTTTACTCATCAAGTGTTTGGGAATGTCCCCCAAATTTGTGCGGGAAATTTCCACCCGGCATTGTATTCGCCACACAAAAGACATTTCGTTCGCGCGTTTTGTATATTACCATAAAGGACCTGAGCTAATATGTAATGAAAATTTACATTCCCAGTTGTGAAACTTCCTTTTACATGTTTGGAGCAATGTTCCACTACACATAGAGGTGATCAGATCTCTTAAATGTAGAGTAAATTTGCCTAATTTTTTATTTTGTAGTGACTGTCGAAATAAATATGCTATTCCGTGAAACCTTCGTTGACTGTACGAAATAATAAAACATTGCAAATTGTTTTTATGTAAAAATATTATCGTTTTTTCTGTAACTAGTTCCACTTTTGATATCCTCGGATACATAAAAATTCGGTCACTGAAATCACAATTTTTCGTGTGTTCCATCCAAGTTATTCATGGCCACTTAGGTTCAGGTCCTGGCTTTGGAATTGAAAATATGATTTTTAATGTTGTGAACTGTTGTAGACGATTATATAAGTTAATAGTAACAAAATCAACGCTTAACATGATTACATTATTATGAAAATGGCAAATCTGTGAAGCAGACACATGTAGTCGATGTTTTTACATACCAGACGAGACATGGTTAAATATTTGTTAAACTGTATATAGTACTTGCCAAATTCTAATATCCAATATACATACGTGTATATATATATATATATATATATATATATATATATATATATATATATATATATATATATATATATATATATATATATATAAAAATTGGTGTCATTGGCGTGACATTGCGACCACAAGAGAGTGCAGTTAATTTAATTTTGGGAGTATAATTAATTCATGCAGCATTCTAAGTTTGAATTAAATTTGGTTATGTATTATTGTAACTATTTCAAATTTATTTAAAGTATTCGTATTGTCGATATAAAAGTTTTTGGTCATTAAAGTCATACCAATATTTTAAATAATTTTTTTCCTTTATTTGTCGATGACTAATTCCTTATGGGATCTTTCATGTTCTGTTGTTTTGGTTTATGGATGTGTTGACTACAGCCAACTCGGCTAGTTTGCTCTTTTTCCGTATTTCGTTGTTTGTCTTTCTTAGTCTCTTTCTAAGATTTCTGGGACGACATAATACTGCAATGGCGTATGTCCACAATAATACAGCTTGTCATTCTGTCCCATTGCATGAAACATTCAAAGACATTAGGAAAAAAATGTTAAAATTTATATTTTGAGTAACGACATATCAAAGTCTACAATTTACTGTTTCGAAAACTTATCCATGATAAAATTTAATTCTCTTGGAAATAAAATCGTTCTTGTCGAAAAAAAAGATGTATCACTTTATACCTTTCGTTGAAATGTTTCTGCAATATCAAAACTTTTCGAAATAACAAATGAAATTACCCTATTTTAATACTTAATATTTCCACGTGTTACGAGAAATATTTCCGTAGCTGTAACGTTAAATTTTGCATGTTTTTTATATATGTTGGTGAGCACAATTTTAGTTAGGTAAGTTCTATAAGCAAGTCATTCGACTTCCACGTATCGTTATGCGAAAACTTTTATATACCGTAGACAATATAACAATGTCACTGTATATAACAATGTCTGTCTGTATCGTATGTGTATCTGATCGCGATGACACCTCAAGCGCGCATGAAGTTTTCTAACAAAAGAAAATCTGTATATCGGGAGGGAGAGATAAACGGGCCAGGTGAGCAGAATGGGTTACTAAAAAAATAAGTAAAAAAAAATTTTCAAAATTTTTATAAAACAGATATTAATAACGTTAACATTACTTTGCGCCATTTAGAATTAAAACTGGTACTTTTTTAGAGAATTAAAAAAAAAATTACCGTATTTATAATAGGCGTATTGTTTATTTGATTTTTGAAGAGCCAACCTTTTTTTTTTTTCAAAGAAATTTTTTAAATTTTTTAATTTTTTTTCTTTTAAATTTAGTTTTTTGAAAGGACATTTCAGGTAAAAATACATATAATTTACGAAATGCTAAAGATTATTCGGAGTACTCAAACTGAAGATGTGCGTGACTCAAAGAGACGTTGGATTGAAGACCACTCCAACGAAGTCGCGGACAATAGTTAATATACTTTAAAAATTGATTTTTAGATAGAATTATTATAAGTCTATAAGTTTATTAGTATACGGCATACGTACAAGATGTATGGCATATTTCTTGTCGAGCAGCGATCACTGATGATACAGTATATCGATCTTTAAAGATAATCGATTCCTCTCCGTTCCCGACCTGGGTCGTGCCCAGGCACAAAGGCGTTACAGCTCTTAACGCATCAGTGCGAGTTTCAGTGAGGACGTCGTCTGACCACCATTTGCGTTTCGACTATAATTCTATTGATTTCCCCAGAGACTAGGACTGCACCGTAATCGAGATATTATCTGGTCATTAGCCGTGATGGCCACAATCAATACATCGCATTAATTCATGAAGAGGGCTGGGCGCTTCTGAAAGACGCGCGTCACGTCAGTCAACACGGACGAGATGCCGTAGCTATCCGTTTTGTGAATAAAAAAAAAAAATAAAAAAAACTAATGCTTGGCGAAGTATTATTTTAATAATATTTCGCTATAGTCTTGTTTAATTATATGAAACGGTTATCAAACAGGATTTTTTCTCTCATAAATTTTCGCTGCTTATTTTTTCTTTTACTCTAGAATTCTAAATCTATTCTGTCTTACATGTACGCGGAAAGAAACTTAGTCTCTTGAGTTGTTTTATTTTTCAGTGTTTTGTTTTTCTTGGCTATACGTTGTTTATAATTATTTGTATTTAGAAATTTTGTTACATCTTTTATTTTTTATTTTCTTTATGGTATTTTACTTTTATTACTTCTATATATTTTTTATTTTTGTGTCATAAACTGAAACACCACGCTTATTGAATATATATATATATATGTATATATATATATATATATATATATATATATATATATATATATACATACTCTTTCTATCACACACATATTTCAATAGTCAGGTTAAATTATTTTGACAAAGGCCTAACTATTTGATGCTGTATGTCTAAAACTCTTTTATTGGTCAGTTGTAATTTTGCCTACTTCTGTTGACATAAACATTTGTCTATTTTTGTCGTTTGGTTTTCTGTTGTTATTTATATTACCTACAGTATATGTAGATATTGTATATAATTAGGTCGTAAATGTAATTTAATGGTGTAGTGTTTTCGTGGAAAGACATAAATATAAACTTCTTAAATCCTAAGTAGCAGTAGTTTTCTAAATTATGCGTAATACATCCTCTACTTTCTCGAAATTAATGTACCTTACTGACACGCCCACTTATTAAACTATGCGTTTTTACAGCGAATAGTAATTTTGGCCCATTGTGATTGTATTTCGGTATCATTCAACAAAAAACTCCTGTAGGAATTTTAACGTAAACACGGATTCGTGTAACTTATAAAAAGAAACAGCTAATTTTTAAAAGAAATCCCTTTTGTGTTATTAGTGTTCCATTAACAGTACGTTTAGTTTCAAAATTACTGGTCACTTTAAAATACGTCAGATTTATGCGTACTGTGGTAAGTATTTTCCTTAAAAGTGTCATGTATTATATGTGTTTCTTTTAGGCCACTGTCACTATTTACGTTGTATTTTACTATAGTTAATTACTTCTAAATGGTAGAGATAGGCCTAGGTATTGCTAAACCGTCAAATGGAATTGTTGAATTTTTATCTATGTAGCGTAATGTGTTGTAAAAATGTATAGCTTTGGCTAGTCATCTGCGTAGGTAACATTTTATTGACGTCGATAATTAGACATACCATAATGGTCGGCGGTTTTTTCGGGGATATCCCGTTTCCCCGCCCTTTTCATTCCAGTACTGCTCCATACTCACAATATTAACTCGCTTTCTTGTCTCTCTGTTTGTTTGTTGGTCCATTCCGTGCAAATTTTATTTGTTCAAAATCGGTTGAAAAATTTTGCACACAAGAAAGAAAAGCAGAAAATAATCATTTACATTGCAAACATTAACATACCGTGGTTTAAAAACGGAATAAAAGGTATAAAATAATTTTTCCTATGATAATGCTTTCAAAATTTAAAACGAAAAACGTAGGCCACATGCAACAGTTAATTGATGAAAAAAAATAATTAATTTAAGTCGCTAACAATCAAAATCAGCTGTTGAGTGAATTTTCTTAACGGCAGCTACTCTCTATACTCCTTACTATTGTCTATTGCACGAGCCTCACGTTTTTCGTTTTAAATCTTAAATGTGGAATCATAGGTGAAAATATTTTATTCATTTTAGTCCGCTTCAAAACGTGGTGTATTAATGAAATTTTTAAAATACTTTCCCCTTAATAAGGATTATAACATGACAAATCAGGAAATGTTGAGCTTAGAATATTTAATGAAATTGTTTAATTAATTAACTTGTGAAGCTGATGAATGGAAATTTTTTAATGTTCAGCTACTGTAGTTCACCGAGACAAATAAAAAAAACTCTATACGTGTTACGTTTAAATTGTCAATGTCTTATTCTGCGTCGTGTCATGTGGAAAATGTTTCAAAATAATTCGGAAACAAAAATTATTACAAACACTTTTTATTAATCCAAAAATGACGGCAGGTGTTATACTTCAAGTTTCTACTTTCTTGGCCCCCACTGTCCCTGCCACCTGGGCTCAGGCTCACTATAACTGGCTTTGTAGAACGTCTAGCCCGGGACGCAAACAAAACGGCCGTGCTCACAAACAAGGCGCCCCAATTTGTCTTTTCAACCCCTCCTTACCATTTATTTGCTTCTTTCCCGCCCGCCTTAAGAGAAAAAAAAAGTAAATCGCTAGAAACTTTCGTATATCCTACGGGTTAAGTTTTCCATTTCTTCCCTCCTGTGCCATCCACTCGTTCTTGTTTACCATGGTCTCGATCGATCGTGAGTGAACTTCAACGAATGGGTTGTGAGCATTTTCCCTTCGTTCTTACTGTAGTCGGCGTGAAATATCTTGAAGCCCCACGCGCGGTTATTTGCATGCATTACATAGAATGGTTACCAAAGTGACTAGTACGATGGTGTGATAGAAACCCAGTGGAATAATAGTTCATAATGCCGAAGTTGTAACCGACTCATACACAGTCGCGTAAATCAGCTTTCGTTCGCTGTTCCTTTTTTTTTTTTTTCCTAAAATCTCTCTTAAAGCTAGAAAATTTAGCCTTAAATGAATACAGCTACACAGACTATTCTAAAAAAACTCGTGAAAGTTATTAAGGTTTTCGTTATTGATTTGATTTGCTATGTTCTAAAAATTTGTGTTGTTGAATGTATAAAACAAATTGTGATGCCAGGCAGTTTTACACATCTTGTGCGTCAGGCTTGCTACTCAGCGAATTTTGATGTACCGCTGCAATATTTGTAAAAAAAAAAAATCAATTTATTACTAACTACAGTTGCGAAAATACAGTTGAAGACAATTATGTTTGAAGTTGAATAAATTAAAGAAAACAACGAAGAATAGTTAAGGATTGTAGAAAAGTGACCAAGCAAGCATACAATTGGTACCAAGTTATTTGACAATAAGAAAAAATAATTTTTGAAAATTAGTTTAGGTCAAGGAAGTAACCGTGTACTTAAGAAATTACAATAACACGTATCATAAAAAAAGGTTTCTGCATTGTCATTAATATGAACATAAAAATAACTGCGTACAAGTGTTTCTTTATCTTCGCTCTATATGTTCCGTTATTCGAAACCTTTCTACTGAATTTCGTCTGTTATGCCGTGTAGTATTGCACATATTTATTTATTTATTTCTGCACACAAGTCAAAATTAAAGGTCATACATTTCCCAAAGTACTGATGCGGCATTTAGTGTACAATGAAATGTGTCATTTTTAGCACTAGCAAAATATTGCAATGCTGCATTGAAGATTATCACAGTTATTCAGGAATTATTTTCCTGCGAATGTGCGAAAATAATTAATTTTAGTTATTTTTACTGCATTTTATGCACACACATTCTAACTCAACACAAAATTCAGTATGTAAAATAATGTTAGTTGTAAATGCCTTTTGGCTTACTAAGTTGCTAAATTAAATTGTTTCTGGGATGTGGGTCCAAGTGCCCACGGTAAACTTCCGAAAGTACCTGGTTTTATAAGGCGTAAATATTTAGGTTTCACGGCATATTGTTTATCGGTCCGGTTTTCCTCCATGTGACGCCACGTGACGTAGCTAGCATGGAAATCCTAACTAAGTACATATGAGAGCTAATAAACGAATGATCAAGTGTTAAATAAAAATTAATCTTATTGAATTTAATTCAGCAGTTTTATTTCCAAAAATTTTTCGACTACTAGTCCCCAATAAATAACCGTATTACTACAAATGGTTATTTAAAGCTTTACGAGGATGCTGTCGAAAAATCTGCAAACACAGCAATAATTGTGTACACATACAAACCGTTTTTGTATGTTGTCAACCATTTTCTTGTAGGTTTGAAATTAGTATTAAGTGTCACCTAAACTATTTGGCAACTAGGCTAGTTTTTCAATTATTTTTTTTAAGCAACAAAAAAATGTAAAGCATGAAAAGGTGGCTAAGTTGATTTTTTTAAATATAGGATACAATGTTATTATTTTGTTTTCTTTAACGGGGTTTTGAATTGTTTTCATTTTTGTTTATTTTTTAACTTTCGTACTGTACATTTTACTTTTATTACCTGACTGAAAAACTACCTGATAATAGTTTTACAAGCTTTTGTTTAACAATGTACAAAACATTTTGACAGTGTACGCAACTGTGTAGAATCAGATGTTATGTAAAGCCTTCCACTCTCATTAAGTTTTACTTCAAATCAGCCGTTCTGACACGAGGGCACGAGAAAGTGAGATATCTTCAGAGGGAGAAAAAAAATAGAAGTATTTTGTTGGAAACTTTGCGTTTGTATATATAGTGTAATCATTAGCAGTATTACGAAGTGCTGTAGAAAATTACTATCGCAAACCAGGGAAAAATTAAGTCATCTCTCTGAAGCGAGACTCGTGAAACTGTACAAAATTAGCGCCGTTTCTCATACGTTACGAAGTTTACTGAACATTCAGCAAACACGGTAAAGAAACTTTGAGTAGTCACTTAAGAAATACGAATAATGACATAATTTTGTATTACAGTTAAGGTCGCCTTTTCTCGTACACAGTAATACCGTTATATGAAATACCTTCTTGCTCCAGAGGGTGTATCTCAACTGTGTTGAGTTTACGAATATTTCTCCAGAAATTGTTTTTAGGGAGTTTTCTTTACACTCTGTGAAGATCAGGTTTAATTTATGTGCGTATTTATTGAAACACGTGACCCTGTATTTTGTAATTAAAAAATTCTTGGGAAGAAATTGTGACGAAAAACAGATTTACGTTAAATTTACTGGCACCTTAATGTTTATAAAATTTGCACTGCGTAAATGAATATAACAACGCAGTTAGTTCAGATCAGTTGTATAGGGTTATCGTAAAACAGAATTGAAAGACTCCGTATCACTATTAAAAAAAAAATATTTTTCGTATTTTGATTTACTTATGAGTGCCATTTTCTGTTTTAAATAATCCCTCTCGCAGTCTATATTTTATTATGACGCTATATTTGTGGCGTTGGGGAGTGAAAACAAAACAGGATGTGCCAAAGTGTTGTTTGTTTTTTAAATAAAACAGTTCTGTGAGCCAATAGAATGGTGAAACACAATTTCATTTGCGCAGTATAGTGATAGACTTACAGTTCGGAGTTTTTGACGACTGTTAAAAATAACTGGAAATTTGGTTACCATTGGTTGATAATAATGAAAAACAGTTTTGTAGTTCTACGTTTAATTACTCTCCTCCCATAGGACAATGTTAAAAATTGAATTTGATCGTGACAATATATCAATTATGTACCTGCCTCGTTCTGGCGGTAATGTAACCAATTTTTTTTTTGTCGGACTACTTATAATGACATGTACTGTCTGTGCGAGTTATGGAAAATTTCGAATATTTACATAAACCAGGAAAAAATCCAATGATAATTATTTTAATTTATTGTTTCTAATCCGGAAGAAAATAAAAGAAAAAATAACTTAAGTCAGAATAAAATAATTGCCAGTTTAGGTCTTTTAGCAAACATTGATGACGCATTACCTACTTGTACCACTTTAAAAATTTTTTACTAAATTCTTCGTTTTTTAAGACTGTATTTTATGTTATATGATTATATTTAATTGCAAGAGTGGGAATTTTCACCTTTGTTAACTTATTTGTATGTAACTGCTTGGTTCATTTTGTGGGAGGTGTGTTTTCATTAGCGCTAAGGTGAACGTCTAACAGGACATATTTACTGTGTCCTTATGCCAAGAAGAGTGTGGCAGTAAGGATGACCCAAGTATTCGCAACACGTCTTGTCTTAGCCTTTATGCATATGTCACTGACCTTGCGTTTGGTGTTCTAGTCTGGTTACGCCTGGTTGTGACTCCCATAATAAAGTGTAATTTTTAATATAAAGATTTGCTTAAATTACTTGTTAAACTGTGAATATTTTCTAGGATTATTCATACCTGAAAAATACTGCGAAATCACATTTTATTTTGTAGTTTTTGACCGCGAGAAATAGCTTTCAAGTAGTTTATTAAGAACCTATAATTAGTACAGACTCATGTAATGTTTTGTAATGCTACCAGACATATCTCACGCACTTTAAGAAGTTTTTCAATAGTTCTATAATTTTATCTGCCGAATAACCTTGGCAAGCAGCTAACATAATAGTTTGCGTTATTGATAGATGTATCTATAGATATATTTTGTCAGCCCTTAAGGGCTTGTTCCCGAGTTTTTTTCAGACTGGTGCCAATAACTCAAATATTTTTTAACCAAAAGTTTTGAAAAAATTTGAGTCAATGTGCAGTCACACGATGCACAATACTGTAGACGCGTTTTTTAAAATAATGTACCATTCGCCAGTAAAAAAAATAATTTCCTTCATTTTTGCTTATTTTCACGACAAACGTGGTACTTTGGGTAGTGAAATCTAAAAAACCGTTCAGTATAATTCTACAAAAAAATTCAGCTACAAATTATAACATATAAGTGTCAAAACCGTGCAGCGAAATTTTGATATGGGTATTAGGTAGCAATAAAAAAAATATTTTCGAAATCACTGCAAAACTCCGTAACAAGGCCTTAAGGGCGCCACCTGCCACGCACCAACATGCGTGGCTGTATGTTGGCAAACAGATTTTTCTACGAAACTATTACATATGCGCACATTGTACCAGCGTGCGAAAAGAAAACACATTTCGGACAAAGTCAGAATGTCATTGTTAAAAATGAAAACCTTGCTCATTAAAGACACTGTTTTAAATCCATCCAACATTGCTAAAACGGCCTTTTCAAACTGCTGTACTTCCGAATATATGTTCAACTCAAATTGAGACGTACGCTGAACTTTGCTACAGACTTTCCACAAACGAAATTAAATTGTGGCGATGCGGCTTTTGATACACGCTTCAAGGACGCCCTTACAGCTCCGTCGCATTGGAGTGTATAACGCTCAGATAGACGGCGCTCTTAAGGGGGATCCCTGTCAGATCGGTTTTACGTTTTTTTCTTATAAATCAGGGAATAGACACATTGTTTTGCTTTTTTCACGCTGACAAGGCATAGTTTATTGTTTCATTCACTTTTTGGAATCCATATGGCATTGTTTCTCTTAATTTTGTGGCCTCTGTAGTCGCTCCCGTAAATAAAGCAATTTTTTTCCTTTTGAGCTGTTTCCCGTTGCAAAATAATGAATATATTATGGTTCAAGCAATTACAGAAAAACGATTAAGTTTGTATCTACGCCCTGTCGTGACAAAAATTTTGATTCATCGACTGGAATAGAAGTTATCTAGAAAAACTTATTATTCCAAGGTGGTAGGGATCAATACCCCTTAACAGCGAATTCTTTACAGCTGGTGAGAATGATAAAAGGTGAGTATGGAGCAACCGCGGATTGAACGGGCGGTAGTAATGTGAGTACCCTGAGAAAACCCGTCAGTGACAACGTCCGCCACATAAGAAAACTCGTGAAGTACGCCACCAGGATTCGAGTCACGATCGTTGAGGTGTAAAGCGAGCAATCTTGTCGCTTACTGCATCATTTTGCAAATTATGTTTTTATTTTCTCAGGAAATTTTAGGGGCCCTTAATTTTTTTGTACAGACAGGCAATTTTTTGTCTATGGGATGTTCTTGGTGATGTGAGAACTTCTGAAAGCAATCTTAGTAACAAATTTTTTTTAATATAATATTCTTTTACTTTAACGTAACACGTTTACTTTAGATTACGATGCAACCTATAAAGTGTAGTTTTTTACTTGCACTGTTGTATTCGTGCCGATAGATCGCAGAAAGTTACAGATGGACCGAAATAAAAACAGTTAGCTATTGTTTGAAAAGTGCTTACTTTATCGTGAACACTCTAGTATTAGTATTTTATGTCACGTAATGGCCGCTTCCCGATGCACCGGAATACTGGATGCTATCATTGTTTAGCTTCGCCGGCATGTATGCATGAATGTAATGGAATCGTCCAATTAAATTTTCACCGACTTCCAGACTTCCGAATTATTTGAAATATTAATCACGTATTAAGAACCGATGACAGTACGATAATTTCATAGCGATGACCTGGTATTCTTATCAGTATGATTAAAAAACGCCATCGGGCTGCGACAGATTTTTAAAATTAGTATTTAAGTAGTAAAGTAAATCATTAATTATATATTCTGTTTTGCTTTAAGACCAAAAGATAAAAAATAATATTACAGTTTACAAGTACTAAAAAACTAACAACACGTTTTCGTAGCAATATGAACTAAAAGTTGAAATTAATCTTAAAACATAAATATTTAGTTCAACAGTGATAGGATGTCCCACAATTCAGTATATGTAATTGGCCAAAAAATTTAACTTAATGTAAAGAAATCTTGGGTTGCTCTTTAGTTACATCTTATAGCGACTCTGCTTTATCAAATAACAAATCAAAATATTTGTATATAAATATTATTTTCAACTCCCTATTTCATACTGCTACAAAGGCGTGTTCTTTTATATTTCAAACTACAATTTTATTTTCCAACTAAACACTTCCAAGCTGTTCTTAGAGATCTTCACCTACTGTAATAGCTCTTAAGTATCTTCGCGTACTTTGTAATCAGTTCTTGGGCGACATTACGTAATTCCACGCACACGCTCAGCGTGTTTTTGTCTGGTTGGTTAAAAAAAATTTTGGTCAGCACTTAACATCTGAACTTACAGCGATGGTGAGGGGTGACATGTATGGATTAGCGCCGGAATGAAGGGGCGGGGGAAACGAGAAATCCCCGAGAAAACCCGCCGACCAGCAGCATCTTCAGGGACGACTCCTACATCCGAAAATATGGGGACCGACCCCGCCGGGAATCGAACCCGATTCACATGGTGGGAGGCGAGTGCTCTAGCCACTGCGCCAACTTCGCTCTTTTTTTTTTTTTTTTTGTGAGGCAGAAGTACGCATACTCTAATTAGACTAAACTTCTGTGTGCCCTTCTCTCGGCTTTTAGGTTCCAGCTTTTTGAATCGCAAGACGTGCGAATCGCTTTGTATTCTTTGGTGCGTCTCTCAAAACAGTGCCATTTAGTCGTACAAAAAAAAACTGTAGACCACGGTCTAAGAGGTAGAGGTATTGACACTGCGTATGCTCTCCAGCAAGAGAATGTGACCCCTTCATGTCGCCGAGCGCTAGTAGTAATTTGGTGGAAGATTTGTCTTGTTTACATCTCGCGTTTTAACATTTTTGCAGTTATTTACATAAAATAATGTTAATAAGGTAAGCTGATATGTATATACATGTTCTGTGTCCATAAATGCATTGGTATGTGTGGAACTGTTTATAAAAGCAGTCTGAAGAAATATGTTGTGTATTATTATTTTAGTGAACACATTCGCACAAAAACTATTATTTCGTGCCCTACAAAATTTTAGAATCGTTGCAATGTGCATCTACATTTAAAATATTTAAAAACTAAATTTTACTGTTGTAAAAAAATGTGTTTCAAAACAAATTTACGTTCCTATTTTTTCTTCCATATAATCCTCGCAATTCCGGTAACAACTTCACATTTTAAGCTAAGCCAACTACAAAAACAAGTCAAATCTTCCACCAAATTACTACTAGCTCTCGGCGACAAGAAGGGAGTCACATTTTATTCCTCAGTGTCAAGACCTCTACCTTCATAGACCGTGCTGTAGACTAACAAAAGTATACCGTTGACGTGGATAAAGTTACATTTCGCCATTGGCTGTTGAGATACACTTTACGTTTGTATTTTCTTTTATGGAGGTTTAACTAACTTAGTTCCACTGCGTTTTCCAGAAGGTTTTATTGCAAACCCGCATAGAGATTTCCGGCTTCTCTGTCGTGTTGTGTTGGGGAATTTAGCTTTGATCCTTGCCTTTAATGCTGACTTGCTGTGTGAGATTATTTGTTCCTTACCTTTACTTCAGCAGGCATCAACAGTTCATCAATAATTCATCCGCAAGTGAGCATCGTAAACCGAATTGAATTTTCAGTAATCTCAATATTACCTTTGTAACATAGCATTTTGTCCAATGTTACAGATGAGTATAAGTTTCAATTTATTTGTCAATTAACCAAGGTATTTACTATTCTATGACTATAGTTACCACGTGCCAGGAAGGATATAAGTTTTAATAGTCTATGTATTGAATATATGAGGTATTGTGTTTCGGAACTTTAATGACTTCTACAGTTTTTATATGTATGCTAGAAATGTTTTGTTTTGTACCGCGAATTACGACCTGATTCGATCGCATTAGCGAACAAACCCGGGGTTAGCTACGAGGAAAGTATTGATTGGAATTGGTGTTGCGACGTTAAAACAAGATAAGTAGATTGTTGAAGAATGATTGAGAAAATTTTTATGGAAAATAAGAAAGTTCCCGTCCATGGTGCAGAACAGACGTGTAGTCAAGAAGACCCGAGGATTTCTTCGACGCGAGACCCTGAAAGGTTCCTACGCGTCGTCAGAAAGGTCTCATTTTGCTACTACGACTACTGTCAGGAGAAATACATTTGAAATTATCCACGGTGTCAACGCCGAAGAAGGATGTTCAAGGGAATTATAAAGAAGAACCTGTGGTTCAGGCCATTCCATAGTCCACTTCGTGTTCGTTGCTGTCCTGGGTCTCCGAGGTCTACAGTTCGACGGGTCCACCATTCGATGAACGAGGGGAACGAGAGCTTCATCCGAGGGCGAAGAGGTCGCGATCGTCTTACAAGAACCAAGAGTACGTGGTCGCCACCCAAGGACGAGAAGGATGTGGTCGAATAAGTATTGAGGGATGATCTAGAGGCAACTGTCCCGACCTACTACAAGACATCCTTGGTAAGATCCACCCAAACTACGCCGTCGTGTCAAGTTTAGTTCTTCGCCAAGAACTGGAACAAAATCTAGTAAATTTTCGATAAATTCCCGAAAAATTAGTTGATTATTCTGAACAGCTTTATAATTCTTCCTATATCTCAACGGGTGTAATGTACTTCAAAATGAATTAAAACCTAAGATCGACCCCGAGATTTCTTAACCTGAGCTAGCAAAGAATTTAAAGAAGTTTATAAGCTGTTCCGGGAACAAACAGGATATTGGAAACGTCTAGAACTCAGAAAATTACGTAGAACCGGGTTTTGCAAGTTAAGTGATGGTCATATTCGTACCCGAATTAATCACCTTGGTCACGGTAAAAACACAGTAGGTATCTGAAATTCCATACATTATCATAATTTCTGCTTATTTTATTATTTAGTAACCTGACTTGTCTGTAGAAGTTATTATTTTTCCCATTGTGTAAATTCTGTTTAAATATATTTTTTTCTGACTTCTACAGGCGTTTCGTTTCCATTTGGTCAGTAGCTCTAGCAATGGAAATACTGGTTGGTTTTCCAATATGTCTCATCCTTTAATAAAGTAAAAGAAAAGTTTAATAGAGTAACTATATGTCACACCTTTCAAATAATTCAATTTATTTTGATGTGTTTTTACAGAATTGCAGAAGAATGTCTTAAGCACTGATGTGTGTGTGTATAACATGTTGTGGTATGTTGAGTATTCCTCTGATTTCCCGTTTTTTTTTTCTGACACAAGTTATAAGCAGTAAGAATTTCTTGCCTGCAGAGCAATATAACTTACATTTTGTAATAGACTTTCGATATTTGTTAACTTGCAGGATGTGTACAAAATCATGAAACTATTTGCATCAAATTATCCAGAAAGTTACTGCAATTGGGTGGTATATATGTCGGTTTCCAAAGGAAGCATTTTGAACATTTTAATTATTGAAGAGCATGCAGAGTGTACCAAAGGCAACATTAAATGAGCGGAAACATCTTTCCTGTTTTTATGAGTTTCTCGGTAAAAGTTTTACCAGATTTGCATGTACATCTCGACACTTGTTACACTGTCGGTTGAGCTGATAATTGTTTTTCCTTTTATTGTATTGCTTTCGTTGCTAGCACAAATCGTGCTCTTCCAGCACGGGTGCGCTGAAAACGCTCTTATTAACTGTGAACAGGCAAGTCGATCAAAATCTGAAGTTTTTTTTGTGCTTTTCATAATAAAGATACGTTCTTTGAAGGTAACGGTAAGCAGATGATAGCTTATAAACAGAGTTTGCTTTTTATTTCTCTTCCTTTTCTACGACGGGTAGGTATGCCTTTCAATGGCGGCGGCGGAAAAGGAGGGGGGGGGGCGGTTACGCCGCGGCGGAATAATACACACTTGACTCACTTTGTTATCGGCACACCCGGACACATTATTCGAATAAAAGAAAACACTAAGAAGAAACGAGAAAAATGGAACCGAGTCGCATTTCAGAACTCTGTAACAATGGAAGAAGAAAAAAAAAATAAAGGAGCTGGAAATACCTTGGAATATGAGATTTCTTTTGCCAGCTCCTTCTGAAAGAGTTCTTTCATTCTTTCCTGCTCTCGAAGATATCCGCGGGGACTATTTCCTTATGATTTTGCAATTTCTGTGGACGCAGAAAAAATGTGAGGGGGAAAAAGGGTACTTGTTGAAACGAAGGGAGTGCAAAAATTTTATGAAGCGCTGCTATACCTCCACCTTGGCGGGCAAAGCTACTTGATTTTTAAAAGCCCGGCTCTACTTGTACCCGACAAGAAATTCAGGATGAAACGTGACGTGTGCGTGAATACGTGTGTCTACGGATTGTTGGTTTTGTGAACGCTTTTCTAAAGCCTTCGAAACTGTTTGAAGCGCTCATTAATATTAATGAAGTGATTAACATTTTAGGAGGGCGACGGAAGTTCGCCCCGAAGTCTGGAAAAAAAATAAGCAATCACAAGGTCTTCACAATTTTAAATTCTGCTGTGGAAGTTTTCCCGTGGTGTTTTGACTGCGAAATTTTCAGTCGCGCAGTTTGGCAGTTTGGCCTTTTTGCCCTTCCCCGTTTCGCCCCCGGGCAATTAATTAAATACATTCATGATTTATTTGCGTAATTCTTACTGCAGGACGTTCTGTGAAGGTTATGTTTTTAACAAACACCACGCTCCACCACTTTTCAAAGGCGATTTCATAAGACGAACTAAACAGACCTTCGTAGCCGAGTCAACCATTCTTTGTTGTTAATAAGTTATGGATAAGTTGGTGGTCAGTATCGTGTTTGCCAAGAACCTTCCAGTTTTCGTCTCGTGACCTGGGTTTATCTCACTTCGTAGACATTTTCACATTTCTGAAAGAAATAAACGACAGGCAAAAAAAAATTAATATTCCTTACCTTTCGGCCAGAAACTTATAATTTGAATACCAAATACCATCTATCTGACAAAGTGATCAAATTTAAAATCATTCTTCTTCTGTTTTGCCCATTAATGAGCTCGCTTTAACTTCTTAGTTGGCCTGATGTTCCTAGCCTTCCTATTTTCCTAAAATTTCTTCATGAACTCATTGTGTTGTTCTTGCATTCTTCTGGCCATTTCTTGCCACTTTTAATTTTAGGTTTCTCTGTAAATTTATGTTGAGAAATTTTATTTTCGAGAAGCTGTACAGTTATGTCGGATGTCTTGTGTTTGTATAACATATTTCTTGAATGAGCCTGTTGTTCTTCATTGTATATGTATTTTCATGTAAATTCGGGCGCCTTTTGCGTATCGTATTACTGAATTCGTCCGTTAAATTGTAAAGGCCTGCGGTTTTTGTTTGGATATTCTTTCATTTTTTAATTTGTTATACGTATTCGCCACTCCAAATAGATTTTATTAAAAAAAAATAACCTTGCATAGTAATAACATCAGTTAATATTGATATAAGTATCCGTAAAGAAAGGATATATTTAATATTATAATTCGACAAATGGAAGAGGTGTTGCCAACCTTCGCACGGTTGCACCGCACTTTCAAAACTTTGAGTCGCACTTTTTCGAGAACGGTTCTTCGCAACGAGTCGGACAAGAGAGACTTTTGTCTTCACTTTGTGATTGTAAATAAAAACCTAATACATATTTCATTACTGCTTAGTTTTCCAAAGTTTCCAGCGAAAATAAGGTGACTACTCCTTCTTGAGAAATAAATGCAAACGTTTAGACCAACTACATTTTAACACGTGAACACCCAATGCTTCTTGAAATGTTATTCCTATTTGTTTTCCTGTATATCACGAAGTTCCTGGTATTTTTAAATCTATGTCTCCGTTGATATTCACCACACTGTAGTGTCTTTAAATCTGACACCGCCTTATTTTTCATACGGAATCGCATTCCAGAGTTAAGGGTGTCTGTGTGTTAGTGGCATAGTGTGTGGCATAGTAACATGTTATGTACTGCTGTAATGATGCCCCACAGCAACATGATCCTACCCGCGCGCTATCAACCATACGTCATGTATTGCCAACTGTAGCGCAGAAACGGCGCGTTTTTGGACCTATGTTCATATAACACTTTTTGTTCCTCTACACGTGAGGATTTGTTTCCCTAAAATATTTACATGGAATTTTGCAACATCCTGCATAACAGATAATAAACAGGTGCGCCTCGTTGCTGATTGAAAACAGGTTCTACGTCATCAGCCTGTACCGCGTCTTAATAATCTGGTAGTCATGTGATCACTTTAGTTCAGTAGCTTCGTGCATAGTTAGCACTTGGATGTATGACGGTTGGTGCATATTTGATAGCAGGTTGGACTACCACAAAGGTCAACGTATGTACAAGGCACAAGAGTGAATGTTCTGTTAACATCGTTATGGCTTGTTCCTCGATTTATTTCACGGCTTGCGTTCGCGAAATAGACAAACTTAAACTTCCTTGCATTATTTTAAAATGACAATATGTATTAAATAACTTACACCAGGTTTTAATGACTTCATTTCGAACAGCGTTCTTTATCACTTTTCTATAGTTAGTATATTAGCCCCTAACTATAAAAAAAATTCGGTCAGACAAATTAACTATAAATTAAAGTTAGATTTTTAAATGTTTGTTGCAATGAAAGTTTACAATTAGAATTTTTTTAAAAAATTAAAGTGCCGCTTATTTTTTTAAATAATATATTTTTTGGTTTATACGTGTTCCAACTTCTGTATAAAGTTTCAAATTGTAATTGTATGCTACAGCTCAGGGCTTTCAGAACTTACGACAATTTTTTTATTATCTGGTGTATAACGACGTTGTATATGAAACGACATTAAATAGTATAATCACTAATGTATTGCTCACTTAAGAATGTTTTTGTGGCAAACATTTGTAGGTCTCACAAACATTCAAGACTCAGTGTACTATTCTAAATTATTGCTTTGTTAATTCTTCACAAAATCTCAGACTACGGAAGTGGTTTGCGAGCAGAATATATACTTATGCCTACACATTGGCCCAAAACTCAATTTAAATTTAAAAAAAAGCCCATGTAGCCGACCAGAAATACTTCTTCAGACACGCCAAGTGCAGGCTGGTGTACTGGCTGATGACGTAACAGCGACAGCCATGTTGTGACAAACTGTTTTCGCGGACACTTCAAATGTAAGATTTTCTAATGGCTGTAATTGTCTATCTCAATTCACCTCCAAATTTTTAGCTTGTTCTAATATGATTTTATGGACGTACTCAGTGAAATTTGCGACAAAGGCCCACTCTGGCTCACTCTGTAGAACGCACACATAAATAAAACTTCATCAATATTTATACTTCAAATTTCTCTTGTGGAAAAAAAAGTATTGGTTTCCAATATTTGTGTGGAACTCTTGTTACTGGTGGTAAATTTTTTTTAAAGCTGGATTAAGAGAGATTAGTTTATCGCAAAGTAGCCATAGCTTCGAAGTAGACTCGTATGACGATGGCCAGCAGCGGGCGCGGTAACACGATCGTACGCTCATCAGTCGACGTTTCAAGCCCCCTGATTGGCCAGGGGATAGGGGAGAGAGGATGGGCAGACCTCTAGTTCGCTCGCATTTACCGCTCCGACGAACGAGCGAACGCGCGCGAGCGAGGCGCGAAATCCTTGCCGCGATGGAATCGTCACCGGCGCCACCGATCATAATTACGCCCGAATTAGTCTCGTTACGCAATATCGTTAATGTTACGCGTAATGGCAGTAATGGCGGGCGTCGTTACGGGTGATTAACGGCCGTGTCACTGGCCCGACAGATACGGCATTATTAGTCCCCGACCGTTTGTTTTTTCCACCCCGCAATTCTATCCCCGCTGCCGTCATTCCGTTAGCAGAATTTTTTTCCCCAGTACGTGAAAGCCCAGTTCGCGGGAAGGCTAAATTTTATAAATTCTTCAAAATTTATGTTACGCCTCGTCAATGAAAGTGTGATAAATTCATAATGTTTGTTATAAAATAATTTTTTAATGCTTTACAACACAACGTGAACATTTTAACAATAGCGAATGCACCACATATTCCAAACAAGAATAGTTACAAAACTCCTCACCAGTTCTAGCGGTTATTTAAATTAGCTACACTTTCTTTTGATATTTTTGATAAAATTTAAAGTAAAACCATGTCCAGGATTAAGTGTGTAGTTTACCCTTGGTGACAGCTTATGCAGGGGCGTCATTTCAGGTTTTTATTGGGCGGGGGGAGGGGGCAAGATTTTTTTTTGCAACAGTGACCTCGTTGCATCTTTTTTATTAACTAAGCATGTATACATTAGAAATTTTAATAATAAAACTTCAGTTTTATGTGCTTAAGTAAGCATTATTTAAATAACTAACTACAAAAATATATCATTTATACACAAAGTTCTAAATCCTGCCCCCCCCCCCTTAAATGACGTCACTGAGCTTGTGAACAAATAAGTAGTTTTTTTTTTTTCCATTAAATCCGAAAAGTAAAAATGTTGGAACTAATTCTACCTAGAAAATAGATTTTAACACTTCGTTTATATAAATTAAATTAAAAATACGTTATCGTTTTTTAGACCATTAAGAGTGTCGTTGCATAAGGGCATAGTAGACAGTAATTTTCATCATTTTTATATGTACAAAAATTATTACTTTTACTTTATTTTCTTAGTAATAAATTGTTACTAAATTTTGTTCTTGTGAATTATTTTCTGTCATACTTTTTGCATAATGGCTTGTCAAAGTCAAAATTTGAATTTCACAGTTTTAGGAACGATACCAAAACCAACTTACTTACTAAAATAAAATAATTCACTCTGAACAGCAATGCTGTAGGCTAAAAGGTCTCCTATATGAAACCACAAAAAAACATATCATTGTATTTAAAAAAAAAAAAAATCTTGAATTTTGAAATTTTAATTGCAAATAGGTCTAGTTTTAAATACAAGAATTTTAGTTTCTTTTATAAGAAACCTTGAAGTCTACAATATCGTTATTCACTGTGAATGTTTTTTTTTTCTGTTAGGTAAGTCGGTTGGTTTTAGTGTCGTTCTTAAAGATGTGACACGCAAAATTTTACTTTGATAAGCCACTATCCAAAACAAGGGTAGAAAAGATTTTCATCGTGGTTTAATTTAGTCACAACTTATGTCAAAAAAAAAACGCATAAAAATGTAAAAAACATAAAAATAAAATTTTTGTCTACCGTGTCTTAAGGCTCGACATAAGTTGCCATATTGGACTATTTTACTATCCGCTTTTGTGAAATTCTGAGAAAATAATGAGGGATTTATATTAAACGGAAAAAATGCATACTTTTATATTTGCACAACATTGTGTTTGTTTTATAGACCTTGCTTGTGACTATAGTTTTTACTTGTAAACATTTTTTAGCTCTCACAGTTTTCCCATAGCAGCAGAATTCGTAAGTTACGGGAAAATAGTAATAACAAAAACCAAGTGTTTTACTAGAATGAAATAATTTACACTGAAATTAGGTATAATGGGCAGTATGCTAAAATATTTAAAAATACACAAGTCTTTTTGTATTTTTTTTTAAATTGCCATAAATGAAGTAAATGGTCATCGTTTTCAGATTTTTTTTTAAAGTACTAAGGAATCTCATTGTGTTTTTTTAAATATTGTAGCATATTGCCCATAATATATTATTTAAGTGTAAATTATTTCATTCGAGTAAGACACTTGGTTTTTGTTATTACCGTGTTCCCGTAACTTGCAAATTTTGACATTGTCGTGTCACTATGGGAAAACTACGAGAGTTAAAAATTTTTTACAAGTGGAACATGTAGTCATAAGTAACTCTACAAAGCGATCACTATGACGTGCAAATATAAAATTATGAATTTTTGTCACGTGTGCGCCCTTCAAGCGCGAATTCCATTTACCTTGAGCTAAAGTACTTGCACCGCAGTTGAATTTTTAACGTATATTTAAGCTGCAACGTGGCCAACTATTTTTTTTATTATTAATTTCTAGGACTGATTTCTGCCTGTTTATACATTAAAAGTTTAACTGTGCTGCTGGTATTGTAGAGCAAGGTAAACAGAATTCACGTTACAATCGCAAATTTCACAATTTTCTTCTCAGAATTAAAAAAAAAAAAAAAATGGAAAATCAAATATTTAAATGTGGCCTTAAGAGTGCGTGGTAGTTAAATAAACGCTGAAAACATCAATTGATTTCGACGCTTTTTTCGAAGCCAATATTGATAAAATACTCAATGACAATCCTAGATAATGGTATTTTCCAACTTTATGAGTAAATATTTATCCAGAATTACTAATTCGTTACGCGTGATCTCTTGCGCCGCAGTTAAATGCACGAGGTTCCGGCGTCAGAGATTGTGCCTCAGAAGTTCGTAACACTGGAAACAATTTTGTTTGTTAAAACGTTGGCTAAAACAATTATCTAGGATTGCTATTGTTTAATTTTCGCAAATTGGCTTCAAGAAACCTTAAGTTGTAGATGTAGATTAATGCTTTTAGCGTTGAATTATGTACCGCACCCTCTTAAGGTGGCCGTCTGGGTTAAAAGTATTTTCAGGTTGAGGTCTAGAAGTGCGGCAGCGGTAAGGACGACACAACACGCGCATTACGCCTCTCCCTAGTCTCTAGGCGCAAGTCCCCGGACTAACGTACCGACAAATCGCCTTTATGAGACATTTTGTGCTGACCGTATCGTATCATTTTATGACGTACTGTTAAATGTGAGTGTGTATTGTACACGCGCCTACACCTTTTAAAAGTTTCTGCGTTCAGATTTTCATACCCCCATTTTTCGCCATTTTTGTAAAAAAAAAAAAAAAACTTTAGAGCTAGGTTGAGGACCTAAAGTATTGTAACGTTCTTTCAATGCTATTGCTAAGCAAGACGTAACGTACGCACGATGGGCAGGTTTCGAATGAACTTTTTTTTTCGACCGAAGCTGTGCATGCCGTAGGGCGGACTAAGCAGGCGGCCCTCTTAATGTCAAGTGGTATTTTATTTCATTTTTAAAAAAGAAATTGAATTTTACTGCATATTTTCAGGAAGTAAAGCTCCTACTGTAATTCACGTTACCGACGATCTGTGAATACATTTTCGTCTTTTTTTTTTTCATAAGCTATCACCACGCACTCCGAAATGACATACCTTATATTTTTACTTTCTATCATATAGCTTATTTTGACATATTTGAGGCAACTGTTTACCTAATACAGTGGCAGTTACATTAGAAAACATAATTACCTGTGCATACGGCGTAGGAGACATCCGCGATTTAACAGATATTGCACCAAAGCATGAAAAACACATACAGAGTAAATGCTCTCATAATTTCCCAAGTTTACTTATACGAATTGGAGAACAGTCGACCTAAATGGTGATTTCTAGTTGCGATTTACTTTCAGCACAGTTCCAAAAAACATGATAAATGTCAAGTAATTTGGACAGTTAATTGCAAAAACTGGTGCAAATTTTCACTTAGTTTATTTAATACTAACAGGTTTTTTAAAAAAAATCTTAATTTCACACCTTAAATATTTGTTCAATTATCCAAGTGAAGTGAAAATCATGCCGATAGCTCATTCAGTCAAAGCAAAAGTGATCATTCATTAAAAATTACGTATAACCCCTGTACAATACTGAGAGTTCGAATTTTGAAAAATCTTAAAACCTTTTTGCAGACACTTATGTAATCATCATCCTAAAGCAAAAATAAACTGAATATATCGATGGTTTCAACACATCGAAGATTTGTTTGAGACACGTTCCGGGTCTTTTCACCTCCTAAGAGACTGAATTTCAAAAAAACCTTGAATCACATTTTAGACTACCTTACTGATGTCTCTTGAACGTGAAAAGCACGACAATATCCCGCTGAGTTCAAGATATTTTGACGATTAATTTGAAAATATTTTTCATCACTTCCTTAGGTGGGCAATTTCGAAAATTCGTGAAATTACTTTTCAGGTATTTGAAGTAAGCATCACTCTTAAACAACAATCACGTCGATATATAAATATCAATAGGGTCACCATATATCGATTGTGAATCGAATATACATTTTACCGTTTTTTTACCTCTTTAGAGCCGAATTCGCAAATGGTATTTGGATATTTTCATAATCATCAATCTTTAGCAAAGAACATTTCGCTTTCTCGATTGTATCGGTAGATATTGAGGAATAATCGAAAACATATTTCACATATTTTCACCCCTTAATTAAAGAATTTCGAAACGTCTTGGGGTCCTGTCGTAGTTATTTGTATACGTAACCAGCTGAAGTAAAATTCACGACGATAGCCAATTGTGTTCCAGTGATACAGACGATTAATAAAAAAACATATTTCCCCCTTTTTTTATTACTTCCGGTTTGAATTTCAAAGAAATTATAAAACATATTTTTGGATATTTACGTAAGCAATATTTTGAAGTGATAACCAACTCTCTATTCCGAAAGGTTCGATAGGTATTGATAATTAATCGGAAATATATTTAAGGTCTTTTCTCCCCCTTGAATGTTGAATTTCGAAGATTACTTAAATTGACTAGTAATCATATTCATGTGTGTCACAATGAAGCAAAAATCACGATGATAGGCCGTCGGGTTCGAGCTCTATCGACGTTTCTTCGGTAATACACTTCACCCCTTTTCGAGGACGAATTTCGAAAAAAAAATCCCTTCTTAGTACTCGCCCACGACCTGACGGGAAACCATACAAACAAATTTCACGATTCTAGGTTCAGTGATTTGGGGTGCAGTTTGATATGCCAGTCAGTCAGGGTTCTCTTTTATTCATAAGAGATTCCCGCTGCTAAGAGTCATATGTATTCCGCGATGAGATTTTTTTAGCGATCTGAATTTCACTAACCTGCTTTGTGTACTGGCAGCTCTATTTTGGTTACTTACCATGTGTCTGTGTGAGTGAGGTTTTGTCATTGGACTGGGTCAACCAGAACTAGGCAACTGCAGCACAAAACGTCTGTAATTTGCATGAAGTCCTCCACCAGACTCGTAACAGTCCTGTACAGCAGGTACAATATGTCGCGTCTGAGGTCCGGACACTGGCAGGCGGTAAGGTCTAGTCTTGCTCGTGTGTCAACAGCTGTGTCGCCTTTACGCGCGGGACGCGAAAACGACGTGCAGCGTAACGGTCGTTGGCTTTTTCCTATAAGACTTTAGGAGGGCGTGGTACATAATTCAACGCTAAAAGCATTAATCTAAAACTGTAGGTTCCTTGAAGCCAATTTACGAAAATTAAACAATAGCAATCCTAGACAATAGTTATAGCCAACGTTTTAAACAACAAAATTGTTTCCAGTGTTACGAACTTCTGAGGTACAATCTCTGACGCCGGAACGTCATGCATTTAACTGCGGCGCAAGAGATCACGCGAAACGAATAGGTAATTCTGAATAAATATTTACTTATAATGTTGGCAAATACAATTATCTAGGATTGTCATTGAGAATTTTATCTATATTGGCTTCGAAGAAAGCGTAGAAATCCATTTATGTTTTCAGCGTTTATTTATCTACCACGCACTCTTAAGCGGTGACCTTATTTTTTTTCACGTAAAATGCATACTAAAGTCCAGCGCGTGCTTCTCTATTTTTGTCTTACGATTCCAGTTCGTATTTTTTACGCGACAGTAGTCTGAAAAAGCAGGTTTTAACCATTTTCAGGCGCCTCGAAACCATGTTTTTAAGCATGATACCTAAAACAAAAGCTTAGAAGCACATATTTAAATGTGCTTTTTTTTAGATAAAGATATCGCACACGCGTTTAGTAGTAATTCTTTAAAAAGCTTACTCCTAACACGCTTAAACGCTGTTCGTAAGTCAGCTGGATACGTCTATTAAGAGCTGTAAGCAACCATTAATTGACATGGATATTAGCTAAAACGTCTTAAAAAACAACTAGTAATGAATTTTTTTTCTCGAAAAACGCGTGTCCCTACTAATGCTATACTGCTAGAAATGTTGACAGTTTGCTAGACAACGATATGGGTACATGTTATGCGTCTTTTCTATGTTTATGTATCCGAATTTGGCTTTGCTAATAAGGTGAGTTGAGAGGGTTTTACTGGCCATTGACAACGAGGTTTTATGAGCTGATTTGCAAATAAGAGCTCTGTGATAAGACTGTTTTGAAAAAGTTTGATATAGGCCCTTCGTATAATGTGACGTTAAATGTCGTCCAGTCGTTTAAGGTTCAATACATTGTAGAGTTTTGTTAAATATGGTGTAGCCATTTTCGCGATTTTTCATTTTGTTTCTCATCATATACATATTGTAATTACGTGTATTTTTATGCTATTCATGTTAGGTATGTTTACTATATTACTTTTCATGACTTTAGTCTCGTTCCGTATCACCACTGCGTTGGATTACTTCAAAAAAATGTTTATAATGTACTCGGCGTGTTGATTGTGACATTCCGTAATCTCATGAATTGTTTATTATTTTTTGCAAATTAGCATACTTGACGCACGCGAAATTATTGTGTGAAAAGAAACTAACTTCCCAACACGTTAACGTATTTGAAATGCGAGGCAGGCAGGACACTGGTCGTAAGGAAAACAGAAAATTTGTTAAAAACTGCTGATAGTGCCGGGTAGTATGGCCGCTGTGATACGTGCTTGAAGTTACGTGTCCTGACAACAAAACTGGTAGCTGCAGCTTCATTTATAAGTCACACACACATTCAGAAAGCTATAAAGGATGTGTTACAAAAAGGTATGGCCAAACTTTTAGGAAACATTCCACACCCACAAAGAGAGAAAATATGTGATTTGGATATATGTCCGGAAACGCTTAATTACCACGGTAGAGCACAATTCCTTACATCTCGTTAAATGTCATCTTAAATAACACTTTGTACAGAAAATGTCTCAAATACGAAACGGATTGGTTCTTTACAATGTACTTTACTTCCTAGGTAATGTTGGTACTGTCTGTTTCTGTGTGCTTCCACTCCATCATTTCATGTGAGTTGAAGAAACGCAATGCAGTCACGATTACCTTCCGTCACGTCGCCCACCTGGCGGTGATCCTAGGAAGTAAAGGACATTCTAACGAAACATTCCGTTAGGTAACTGTAACAGTGTCTGTACGAAATGTTTTTTTACGATGACATGTAACGAGAGGTAATGGCATGGGCTCTACCATGAACATTACGCATTTCCGGACATATATCCATATCACATATTTTCTTTCTTTGTGTGTGTGGAATGTTTCCTGAAAGTTTGGCCGTACCTTTTTGTAACACTCCGTATACAGAGCATGTGTTTCGTGTCATATAATCGGTAGGGAGAGAATGAAAATATAAGCTTTGCCTAATGCCCCCGCGTATTGGCCGTGTGTTTGGGTAAGTGAGGCACGGCGCCAAGGGCGATGTTGACCGGCTCCTCTGGTGTGGTATCGCCTCTACCGCAAGATACTGAAACGGCTTTCGGTGGTATTGTAGGTCACTCTCCTGACTGATACATTTAGCGGTGACTCCATCTTTTTATTGGTGGAAAGTTTTAAGCAAAGTCCATTGCATGCTTCTACGGAAGTTTCGCACGAATCCTGTGAGTAGTTTTTCAGACACAAAATGTTCAATATACTGTTTTTAGCCATTTTGAGAGGTTCCGAAATTGTTTTTCTAATCGACGTGATGCTTTGAAACCACCCTTCAGTCATCCTCTGAAGAGTATTTTCTTTTCGTACATCGACACAATGGGCATATGTGGAATACTTTAAAAAAAAAAAAACCTATTCACCAACAAGCTGCAACGCATTTTAAGCGCGAGATAGGAGAGGCCCTTATTGTCTAGAGGTACATACATTAATTTTGACTATCAGTAATTGCCTAGCTTTATATGATGTTCTGTAACGAAAGGTTTAATTTTTGTGACAATTTCCATTTTATTATTTACAATATCTGCAGGAAAATATTTCAAATTCTGTGTCATATACTTAAATACATTACTAGTTCTCAGCGCATTGATTACGATAAGAATTAAATACATTAATGTTGGTATTTGAATATTCATAGTTGTTGTAAAGAAATTTGTTCAGTGGAACATATATACACATAAGAATTTATAAAAAATCAAAATACACGTTTTGCTGCTTATATTTGTACTGTATCGCACATTTAAAAATTAATTAAATAATACGCTCTAATCGTCTTAAGACAGCGCTCCAAACTTTACTGAAATTTTCTGGAATCTGGAAGAGAATGAAGAAAACTAGAGGAATCCTAGAAAATAGTTTATGCTAACTTTGTAAGCAGACACGTTCTGGTAAGTTTCTTATATCGTCTTGATGTTGCATCTCCGATTTCAGTGCAAGATATTAAGATAAATTATCCCCCAAACGGTTGCAAAATGTGTTGTCTATTATAACTTTTTAACGTATTTCTTCTAAGAATTTCAACAAAAATCTTAGAGCAATACTGTAACTACCCAGCCCTTTTAATGACTGTGATTACGAGAATTGGATAGTAGTCTAATTATTCTTAATATGCTAATATTTAAAGATAAATACTGCATTTCAACAAAATTGTTTTACGTAGTATGTTTTAAGAAATATCGTGATAAAAAGATTTTTAAAAATATTACACATTTTTTGCAAAAAAAAAATTTTTTTTTGAAATATATCTTGATTTTGAATATTGAAATTTAAAAAAAAAAAAAAAACTACGAAGTATTTCGCATGGTAATATTTTTTCGGAAACTTCACGTAGAATAATTTTTAAACTGGTTCATTGAGTTGAAATAAATTTACCGGCGGTTCCCTTAAACGTAGTAATCGAAATGTTGGTAGGCAGAGAGCCCTCGAGATTTTTCTGGCGTATATTTACTTTATAGCCTAGCAAACACACGGCGTATTATACAACTTCAAATTGCGCAACTTTTGTCTTCGTTATAGGTAACCGCTTGCGGTGTACGCAGCGCATCTTCCAGGTCGCGTCTGTGGAAGGAATCCAACTAGAAAGTTTCTGGGCGACTCTAGTTGGATGTGGGCCGAGTATACCCTCAGGAATAAAAATTGTACTTGCCTTTACTGCCTCGTTTCATGTCGCTCGTCTCTCGCGAGGCTTTACGACGAGATTCGCGGAATATGGTTTCTTTCAGACGTCTGTGAAACTTTTCCAAAACTCCCGGCTTCAGGGCGGGAGCCGCAGGTCGAAGCACGCAGGCTCTTCTTAATGGTAAAAAATGAATGTAAGCGGATGACTGCAAAAGAATCAACTTCGTGGGTCTGGGATATGTTTTGAAATTACAGCAAATTACGACACAGCGATAAGTTCCGACGCAGTACAACTTTGTGTTCCGTTCCTCGTCTCAAAGAAGTTTTTTGTGAGTTTATACATTTAAGCTTATTGTAATTTTCAGGCCGGAACATCTATAAAAAGTATTTAGGATTTCTGCAACGTGTTCAGTCACTTTTTCTTCCATAGTTGTTGCATTGTTTCGAACGTCTTAAAGGTAGAGTTTTACAGAAACGTCTATAAATGAAACTCTTAAAATATGTTGAGTATGCGCAGGTGGTGAGTTAGCATAAATTTGAAACGAAATATCGTAAATAGGGATCTGAAAATCCATACATTTTTTTAAAATACAAAATAAATTATGTTTTCGCTTTCACTCTAAACTGCAGAGTGAATATTAAATGTTTATATGGTTTTCCACTGATTCAACTGGATGAAACTGCTCCATCGATATTCGATTTTAAAATTTAGATTGCATCAGCGATTTAAACTTATTAATTGAACGAATTATTTTTTATTCTTAAAAAAAATTATATCAATACTTAAAAATTACCATTTTTATACATTACCTCCCAAGCTTAAGGGTGTTCACGTAGCAAAATGTATTATTTTATTTTTTTACGACGTAGTGATGGTTTTATAAACCTCACTTGCAACAACATTTTCTATTTGCGAAAATTTTTTAGCTTTCGTAGTCTTCCCACAGAGACATATCAAAGTCAAAATTTGCAAGTTACGTGAACATACAAATAACAAAAATCAACGGACTTACTCGAACGAAATAATTTACACAGAAATTAGATTATCTGGGTCATATGTTAAAAGGTTTATAAACACGCGACAAAGTCCTTTTGTATTTTTTTTAAATACCGTAAATGAAGAAAATTGTTATTAATTAAATTTTTTTTAAATACAAGGGAATTTTCTTGTGTGGTTTTAAGTATTTTAGCATATGGCACATAATATCTCATGTCAGTGTAAATTATTTCATTTGGGTAAATCAGTTGGTCTTCGTTATTTGTATGTTCCCGTAACTTGCAAATGTTGACTTTGACATGCCGCTGTGGGAAGTCTATGAGAACAAAAAAAAAAAAAAAAAAAAAAAAAAAAAAAAAAAAAAAAAAAAAAAAAAAAAAA
>PNEQ01024960.1:0-17739 GCA_003012365.1 Medauroidea extradentata | reverse complement strand
GCAGGTGTCCAACCCACTACTGTTGATACAAGACTATGGAATCTTTCACTAATTTGTCATGCACAATCATTGCAAAAGAATTGTTGAAAATAAATCTTTATTCTCTTGCAATGATCCTGCATGACAAATTAGTGAAAAATTCCATTCTTATTTATGTCAGTCAGTTCACCAAGAATATACCGTACGCTTTGTCGAAGAGAACATTTTGATAATACAATTTTAATAAATGTTACGGCTCAAAAACTGAAAATACAATAAAATTGTCTAACGTCCCCTTATGATGTTGTTAAGGACTCTTCCAGCCTGAGAGCTGCGGCGCGAGGAAGGACAGGATAAATGTGTCCAATTATATTGGTCGATACTTAATCAGTTTGAAATATCGCTTTCGAATAAAACAATTCCGCGTTGAAAAAATGATAATATTGCTGTAGGAATAAAATGTAAAAAATTCATGAGATGATATTTTCGTGTGTTTTTTATAAAGGAAATACGTATTTTTTTATAGTTATCAGAGTATTTCCCAAAGAAAACGCCTAGTAGATCCTATAGCAACGTGGGCGTCACCTCGGTGAGCAAAATTAGCGAGGGTGGCAATGTAAGTTCGATATGTACTGAGCCATACCAAATATAATTTAATGTGTACGGTAAAGTTCTATTCTTGCTCTTGAGGTAGGCAGCGTCCTTAGAAGCTAACTAAAATCTCTCCACTTCGAGTAAATAGTCTTCTAATATCCTGATAAGTGTTGATTAATATTTGGAATAAAACGAATCCTCAGCATAAATACACTGTGACATCAGGGAACAGAAAGGACAGATGCATCACACAAAAACCTTAAATTCTGATGTGCGCGAGCCACGGCTTATCCTGACTGCCATGTTATATTTACTTCACTGTGACATCCAGTAGAATTGAGAGACGGGCAACGTTTATATATTTTCACTGCGCCTGTCTTCCTCTGTCTCTTTCTCGCCTTCTTTTCCACCCCTTTCTTTCCCGCCGAAGGTGTTTCTCTGCGCGAGAGAAGCTCACCACATGTCTCAGGTAATAAACTCCACCCCCTGTACGTCACGCAACCCGCGCATCTCGCCCGAGAGTATTTCACCCCCCTGCGAACTGAAACCGCACACCCTGACAGACCCTGTGAATTACACCGGGATAAAAATCGGCTCTTTTTTTTTTTTTGTTTTGTTTCGCCTTGTTTCTTCTTCTGGCTGGAGATAATGATGTTGTTTCTTCCATTCCTCGGCCGCGAGAGGGATGAAGACGTGGGTGGTTGGGAGGGAAGGAAGGGGATATTTCCGTCTGTTTTCCCTCCGCTGCTGGCGAGAGATGCTGGGTGGCGTAATGGCGGCGCCCATTATTAAAAATTGCGGCCGTGCCTGCGGAAGAACAAAAGGAAAGTATTAAGGAGGGCGAAACCTACTTCTCGACGGCGGGCGTAAACAACGAGGAGGAAGATTTATGCCCCTTAATTGTCGGCGCTGTGAGGCAGTCAGTTACGTCTCTCAGAGCTGTGTGCGATGGAAGCGTACTTGTTTTGTACGAGTCATTTGGCATCGGCGCATTAGTGACGTGCTGTGCGGGTCTCAGATCTGGGACCCTGGACGTCAGGAAACTTAGGGTTGTTTGGAAGCAGGCTTGGTCGGCAGGACGAAGGTTGACAGCAGTAAATCTCTCCAGCTAGGTCTTCTAACACATTGCCAGTAACAGACCTCTCTGTGACATCTAGGCCTGCTTGTAAACGACATGACTTTCCCAAGACAGGGTACCAGGGCTGAGTCCCGCACAAATGCGCCATGAAGTCGTTATATTAGTGTTGTAGGCTTACGTAAGCTTTTTTGGAGTAGGTCATTGATTGACACCTGGAAATTTCGCGAATTCATTGGAGATGTCGTTGAATTTCAAACTTCTGTACACATTAATTGCTTTCACGATTAGGTATCTGTTACAAAACTTATTTGAGGACTGTGAACCAATATCAGATCTGCATGAAAACACTGATTGACGCCCGCACTACCTTGTCACATGTAAAACTGGCCACTCACTGGAGACAGAGTGTACACAGGACTGTGGAGTCCAGCTGGTTGGTCGTTGAACCCGCAAAATTTCCGGATTTCTGGTCATCGTACGTACCAAGGCCATCTACTGCTCCTTATACCATTGCTAGAGAGGGCGGTTTATCGCGGGAAAACTTGACTGTTTGCAGGGTTTCATCGTACGTTTAGCTCACCAGAAGATTACTGGCTTTAGCTTGTACGCGGAGCTGTGACCCCATTTGACTGAACCAATAAGAATCCCAGTATTGTAATTTTCGATACCTAGACCAATAACATACGTAAATTATTACAATAGCTGGAAACTTACTGTAAGAGTCAAATTGGGTAACAGCTTCGCGTACAAGCGAAAGCCAGTAATCTTCTGGTAAGCTGAACGTACGTATAAACCCAGCAAACAGTCAAGTTTTCCCACGATAATTCATTATCTCTATCGATACCTATTATTTGTCTGCAGGCAGCTACATTGTGTCAGACGTATAATAATATTATCCAATCATACATGTCGCAAGAAACTACAGTGTTGAGGAGTATGTTGCCACAAAAATTAAGAGTGTTGACACACGAATAACGGAAGAATGGTTGGTGACATTAATTTAATATATATACGTGGGATTTCATTTCGAGAGGATACAACATCAACAAACTCAAAATAACGTAAATATTAATCAGAAAATTGATATAATCACATTTAAAGAAGTCAATCATATTTAACTTTATCTATCTTCACACTTTTCTATTTATTTTTCTCCTTTTTTTAAGGGAATAGCTGATAGTTCGGGATTTTGGAGAGCGAGGGGCATATACCCCTCCAAATCAACTTCTCCCAGAGTACGGCCATGGTGTCTGCCGAATCCCTAATGTTCAGAGAGGTATGAAGTCAATTTTGTAGTATCACAAAATAATTCTGTTTTTTTTTTTTTTCGTATTCATCATACAAAGCAGTTTTATAGCAAATTTAATGCGTTTCAACCATTTACTTAGTTGTCACCATAACGTTAATATTGTGTTCACTACAAAAATTATACATGGTGACTTTGCAGCAATTATTTCCTGTAGTTTTATAAGGACCCAACGGGGAGCTTTATTCATCAGCAAGATATGATAAAACAGTATAATGAAGGTATGAGCTTTTATACCCAGGTTCTTTTCTTTTTTACTTTTTTTTTCTTGCCGAAACAATTAACTAGTCAGACGACACTCATCCAAGGAAGTACGGGTTAGTTACTCTTCTCTTTGTTTTGTGGAAATGACCTCCGCGGTTGTTCGCAACATTTCTGAGGAGGTACGTAAATTGTTAAATTAATTTGGTGATTAATTTTTACTGCACGAAGTTTAATCTTAGCTGGGGTAAAGTGACCCAACTTCCTTCGTGAAATTTAGCTTTATTTTTTAAATAACTGAATTTCGCTAGATTAATGTACCGCTGTTTGCTTCTTCAGTAATGTGAGAAAGGTCAAGGGTGCATCAATAGCGTTTGTAGAGTAATTTGCCCAGGTTCTAAATATTTACAGGCTTACGTGTCTGTGTGTGCTGCTCATTATTACTGTCTAGGGCTTCGAAATTTCATAACCATCAATAAAGTATCAATAAAGGATGACAGAGCTTTATCGCCATAATCAGTGTCGTAAATATTCTCTTATGTTTATAATCATTACAATAAAATAATAGTAATTTATAATAAAGTCACTCAGAGCAGATCATTGCACAAGCCTAGTTTTAACTATAAGCAATTAAAAACATTTCTGCAAACTCTTTAAAAACGATACAAAATGTTTGACCTTATGTGAGTGATATTATCGACATGGGTAGAAAAGCAAATGCTTTCACTTTTATAAAACTTTCTGTTTAAATTTTTTGACTTTACGGTTTTCGAGAAATAAAATACCGGAATGTATACAGATTGTGTTCCGGAATTGGTGGTCGTAATTTCGATGAGTAGTAGAAAACGAAAAAATCAGGAATTTATGCGGTCAGAAAAAACGCTGCAGAGTTTCAGAGGCAGATATCATTGTGCAAAATTGAATTCTGCACGTTCCGAGGCACTAGTCTAGTTGTTGAGAGGATGGACGAGTGCAGACGAGTGGAAACAGGGATACTACAGGCTGCAGGTGTATTTCTATTGAGCTCATTTATTTATTTATTATCATCCAATAGTTTTATTTACACAATGGGAAAGGATGTCAATAACGTTTACAGTGCATGCAGCATACAATGAATCAAATAATTCAATAAAAAAGGTAAATACGCTAAACATACAGAAAATACACTAAACAAAATAGTGAATACAATGCTGCAAATCTCGAACACAATACAATAAGTACAATATAGAGCGAAATTTCTTTTACAAGTTCAGATAACGCATACTTTTTAATTGGCACCTTAGCTGATACTTACACACAACATTTAAAACAACCTTATATTTAGTTGTTGGGTTTATAGTTAGATTTCACACTTATCGTATTTGGTATTTATGTTTCATTACTCATCAACAGAATAAAACCTTAATTCATTACCTCTGATCTTTTAAACATCAGTAGTATTGATGCATTTACACAGTAATCCTTCAAAACATGGCTTTGTGCATACAAAATTCTTTTGTAACATTATGAAAATATAAATAGTACTTCTTAAAAGACTGAGCTACAACAGGTGAAATACAGCACAGTATTATTGAAAAGGCACGGTATAGTAATACAAGTCACAATAAGTGTTGAATTCTGCTTGAATGCGTATGTATAGAAAGACAAGATACAAATAAAAATGTAAAGGAACGTGTAATTAATTAAATGAAAAACTTACCAGTAAAAGTTATACTTCAGACTAAATAAAGTATTGTCGATTCCTTTTATATTCTACAAATGACATGCGTTAAGTGAATCGTTCTCGCAGTTCTTATCACAAAAATGTCATACTTTATCTTCATAGCATATTTAATATTGCCATTTTAGTACATGTTTTTAGAAAATTTACAATTATTTTTCTAGATTGAAATATTATTGTGTTATATTTTGTAACTAAGCTAAGTGTGAAAAAACCAAAGGGAACTTGCATGTTTTATGAATACAACTGTTCACAGACTTTGATTATTTATAGTTATTTGTCCGAATGATAATGTGTTCCCCAAAATAGTATTTTATATCGCCACCGTCTATGAACTCTAACGCATCAGAATCATGCACTAATCAGTGTTTATTCTTATACATGTAATGGATGAAGTAATTTTAAATATAACCTTGTAATTAGGTTTGTCATGTACACAACCGTAGATAAGCTAATGACCATGTTTCCTAGAGATTTAAGAATGAATGTATTTTTTGTCAGTCTTTAAATTTTCGCTTAGAAGTTCTTACTATTCAGTGTGACATTTTTACGAAAAATTGTTGTTAATAAAACATATAGAAAAGATTGAAGTCACGCGTAAATAATCACATAAATCCGAAAATTATTTCTGGAATACAGCCCTGTATTTTAAAAATTGTTTCTTCTTTGTGTCAAAATCTACATGCACGAGATTAGTGTTTCCAAAATTTATTGTTCAGCACTGTCTTATTGGCCTTTAATCGACAACTTACTTGAAGTAAGCTAACCTGCACCAAAAACCAACTATTTCACAACGCATGCTCTACGAACGAGAAGAATATCTGTGGTAATAAATCCGAGTCAGATTGTTATAGCGTGACGTTAATTATGTTTCTACGTAATTTAAATACACAATTTAAATTTAATTTACAATAAAAGCCGTAGGTGTGTACGTCCAATTTACAGCAAAATCTCATTACACGTCCGCGATTAAAATACGAGTTGCGTGCGTGTAAAATATACACTGAAATTAAGCGGCAAGCCTCTGTTTCCCATTAAACGTGACCTACGTTTTATGGTTTGGAGCAAGTCATGAAACGAATCGTTCCAGGTATGTTTGTTAATTTAATTTTTTCCCCATAATTTCCAGCAGTGCCTTTCAACTCTGTAGTCGTTGAGGTTTGACGTCACTTCAGTCAGGTATGATTTCCATTAATAAATTCTGAATTAATTGACATTAATATAACCGTCTTCTGACTACATTATTGAAAATTCGGAACTCGACTTGCAAAATCTGACATGCGCAGACATTTAAATAAAGTGTCTTTGTGTTTCTCTTTACATAAAACCGCTTTACGAAAACGTCCTAACACGCATGGTACTGGCACAAAAACTACCATTACGGTTGTACGTATAAAGACTAAGTGAATTACCCGGACTTTAAAATAAAATATATTTATCCACCTGAACGAAGACTCCATGAGTTTCGGTTAGCAATTTCCTCCTGATTGGCAATTGGTTTCGCCATCTTGCTGGCCAGGGCTACAGTGTCGTTGACTCGCGTGGCTAAAAAACTTTTTTAACGATCTTTTAAAGTCCATGGAACTATTTTCTGTGCAAATACAGAAGTGCCGTGAAGTAGTTCAATGCTGACTGTAAATTTTTCGTGTATGTGATTAAATAAATGTTGATTATTTTTACCAGCAGATATTAGTCAAATTGGAACATTAACATGTCCTTGCATTTGCACTACGATTTTTTTTTTTTCGGGAAACATTTTTTTCTAATATGTAAATGAAGTTCAGAAGTGAATTATGCAAATCCAACATTGCGTTTTATTGTTTTAAGGATATGTAATGAATGATATTGTGAGTAAGATTAATTAGTAATTCATCCTAAGTGAGCACTAAAGATTTAACCTTTGAAAAGAATCACTAGCCGTTACTGCATATACATCACCACTAACAAGAGTTACTTTACTGCTTGTATGGTTGGTAGCGATTTATTGTACGTAGTTCCGTGTATTTTCCTATTTGAATACAACACTAGTGAAAGAACACCAGATGAAATCGACCTCTCTGTGTTTAATATACTTCAAAATATTTGTTTATTATCTTATTGACATTTCTACTTACAGTATAATTCGACTTAATTGGCGCCAGAAGAATGTGACACTATCGCCGGCTTTAGGTCATCCTGCACGTTAGCGCTTGCTCCGCGCTTCAGACAGTTCGAAATTCCACCGACAGATGGCATCAGAGTTAGTTTTTGACAGTTTTTCGCCGCTTCGCTAAGTTGCATTATTTGCGTGTGTTTGTCCGTTGTGCGTATATACACATTCAAAAGTTTTGTAAATTGCTATGAATATCATATGAAACCATCAATATTCTGTAAATTATGTTTTACGGTTGCCAGCCTAGAAACAACATACTTTTTATTTCACATATTAAGAAAATACGTTATTTATTGTTTCAGTTAAGTGCGTCGTCGTTGTTCGTGGCTGTAGAACTGAACGAAACTTGAATTCTTGAATTGCGTGTGTCATGTGTTTTTTTTTTTTTTTTTTTTTTTTTTTTTTTTTTTTTTTTTTTTTTTTTTTTTTTTTTTTTTTTTTTTTTTTTTTTTTTAGTGGCGGTTTTGAGTTACAAATTCAAATAAACTATGCCCGCATTTACGAGATTCGTAACGGCAATAGTGCGTGTTATATCAATTAGTCGATGGACAGAAACCAGTGTTATAAGACGTTAACTCGCAGGTATTCATAACTAAGATTACTTTTGATTATATATATTTTATTCAACCCCCGTGCATTTAATGAGTAGATATTGTAGATAAAATATATCGGAGCAGTTTAATATAGTTGTAAACATTGCAATACCCTATGTAAATAAAAGTACGTGGCAATATTTATGTTTACATTCGGCGGAAATATATAAACTGGCATAAAATAGAAATTAATCAGGGCTCTTTTGAGTACTCACTTTATTCCGAATCACCTTTACAGGCATATTTACTTGAAACTCGAACGTGTTCATAATGCAAATGTATCACGAGAAGATATTGTGTTGTTATATCACCATAATTGTAATAAACTATATAAAAACATTAGTTTCTTAGTAAAATAGTTCCGAAATGTTTTGAAGCTAGCATAATGAAGCAGTATAATTACCGATACCATTATATAAGTAATTAATCACCTTCCTCAGTGCTCGCTGTGTATTCCGTTGGCTTAGTTCACTTAAACTACTCGTCTTTTACTCGAGTGCTTCTCTGACCTTTAATTCAAGTCTCAGGGATGAAGTTTCATGGTTCAAGAAGTTCCAGTATTTAAGTACTTCCGTCCTTAATTACAACCGCTTTTGGCAAGACCGAAGCTTAGTCAGCCTTTCGAAGAGGTTTCACGAACTTGCTCGCATGAAAGAAAGAAAGGAAAAAAAGAACGATGATAGAGGAAAGAAAACGCGAACAAAAGGTACGAAATTAAATTTTCGGACTGATTTGCTCGCGGGTAAAAATTAAAAACAAGAAAGTTTTTTTTTTCTGAACGGGCGAGGAAGAGAAGGAATAATTTCTGAGTTCATGTGAACATTTCTATGGCGCTGTTGTCATATCTGCAAAATTTGTAAGGTATAAAAAGGGTCTACTAGAGAATTCAAATTGAGTGAAAATAAGGATTTCTGTGTAAAATTTTATTCGATGGGCTCAGTCATCTTTGGAAGCAGCGGGTGGCTATGCCATATACTTCGCAGGCAAACACTTGAAGTCAGTGGACTTGAGTTATTGTTGTATGAAGGATTATACATGTGGTCAGTGTTGCTGAAAATATTGTTATCGCCATAAGAACCACTGTACTTTTCACGACTTTTGAAGAGCAATAAAATAGAAGTGATTTATCGAAAGACAAACGTACCGTGTTTATCGTACTCTAAGCTAATTGGAGAATAAATTTTTGCAATGAAATGTTAACTTTAACAATACGATTGAATTTTGAAACAGAATTCTAGTAACGACCTCACCTACTGTTTGTGCGAGGAAACCGTTGTTGTGCGAACAACGTTAAATACATCTATGCTAGTTTCTGCTATTAATTTAACATCTTGTATGCAAATGTGTTCGTTTTATTGCAATTACCAAGCAGTTGCTTAACGTTGGTGACCTACCCATACGTAATGTAATGTATGTGGCCGTATTTTCAGGTTCGTTTACGAGGTTTCTGTCCATAAGAATGAATGTATTTTTTGTCAGTCCTTAAATTTTCGCTTAGAAGTTCTTATTATTCCGTGTGACATTTTTACGAAAAATTAAGTTAACCCTGTGTTGATAAAACATTTAGAAAATATTGAAGTCACGCGTAAATAATCACATAACTTCATGTAAATATGAAACAGGGTGGTCTTTTTACCTGTGAAATGTAACAGAAGGAATATTTCTTTCTCTTACCTGATCTCTCTGCACACCCAAATGCAACACACGTAACCGTTTTCATTCAAATCTGCTCAATCAACAGTATCAATATCATAGTTACGCGCTTACGAATACATAACTTGGTCTACTCGATTATATAATGCCATAAACCTGGTCTTATAAACAGGTCTGCCAGATCGGCGACTGAAACATAATATCGCTTCTGCATGTTTTGCCACGTTATCTAAAAATAGGCCGCCAACATACTACTCTTGGAGTTTATGTGCGGTCGAAAAAAAACCCGCTAAACATCCAACGACTGGATGGATCTGATATCGTGACCAATATTACTGAGTGGATTATACCTGCTACATTTTCGTAAATGCCTACTGAGTTGTTTGTTTTGGTCAACAATAACGCACTCGTCGACTTCAAGGAAGTCCCATCATGCCATCTCCTGTATAGATCTACTCCTACCTACATGTTTCGAGATATCTTTTTCGGACGGAAACCACAGAGAGAGAGAGGTGGCGCAATGGTAACACATTCGATTCGCATTCGTGAGGACACGGTTTCGATCCCCGGCTCCGGCCATCCTGATTTCGGTTTTTCATGGTTTCCCGAAATCGCTTCAGGGGAATGCTCGCTGTCGACGAGACGTAAAGCCCACTTAACTTTCCTGACGGAAACCATTTTGAGCATTCAGACGAGGGAAATTTTGCTACACAAATAAAAATCTGGGGGAAAAAAGAAGTAGATGCGTTCGTGTGTTCTTTGGGAATGAACATACCTGTTTGTTTAGAGTTTACATGATATTAAAAATAGACCGTAAAAGATCCTATAAGAATTTGGGCCGGACAAACATGAACAAAAAGTCTGTGGTTGCATATTTATAGGTTTTACAAGTCATTGAGCGACACTTATTTTAATTTAGCTCGTGGTGAATACCTCATATTTCTCGCTTTAAACGGTATCATTAAGGCCGCCGCCTACTCACGTTTCAAATGCGCTGCAGTGTGTTCGTAAATACATTTTATCTACGAAACAATTCCACGTGTGCCTATTGTACCAACGTACGAAATGAAAACACATTGCGGACAGGGTCGGAACATCATTGTTAAGACTGTACTCTTATTAAAATCACTGTTTATAAGCCATCCAAAATGGCTAAAAATGGCCTTTTCATGCTGTCGTAATTCAAAATGTACTAACCGGATGTATGTGAAACTTAGATTGCGATATGCACTAAACTTTGCTACAGACTTTCCACCAATTAAATGATATGGTCACCGCTTAATGGCTCATAGTAAAAGCGGTTCGGCGGGAACCGTGCACGCTATTTCAGCGCTTGGCTCGTTGAGGCGATGCTGCATTTGATGCGCGTTTCAAGGTCGCCCTTATGTCTCCGTCGTTTCTAACGCGCAGGTAGGCGGCGGCCTTAAGCGGCATTTAAGTGTTCCTAAAAAAAACATTTTTTACGCATTTATTATCAAGATCTAAGTTTAAAACCGCGCAACTTGAGTTTGAAATATGAATTAGTGTAATTATGAGAGTGTAAATGAAAAAATATTTTTCAATATTTGAATATATACCATGCTAATCTGCAGCTTACAATATATGTTGCAGACTTATACTATAAAAAAGTTTCGTGTAAATTAATAAATCGGTTTGTGTGTAATTAATTATTTTTCACATTCTTTTTATACAATCCTAAGTAAGCGTATTTAACTATTAAACACATGTTAAGGGGGGACGAATTGTCTCCTATTCCAGATAAATTTCTCAATTGTTGTTATGATTTCAAGAACCGCTTGAACTAGCGCATCACGTTGTGATTAATTAATGTATTTAAAGGATACCATACAATATTCTCAACACCTGGAAAACGTTTTCGCTCTTGAACTGTCTAAGAGATATGGAAACAAATACAAAGTATTTCTTTGTTTATAATGACTATTGGGAGGGCCTTAAAGTGCGCAGCCTACCCTAGAGCCATAGCGTGAACAAGAATAGGGATTTATATGTAAAATTATACTCGATGGATTCCATACATATCAAACCTACATGCACAACACCACCGGTGTTTTGTCCATCGGGGTGTGACCCTCATTGCTATGTGATTTGTATGCTGTTTATAATACCCTGAAAGCTGCGAGTAAGTAACCATTTTAATTCGAATAAAAACACGTACGTAGTCCAATATTTTGTTTCGTACATTTACACTCCTGTAGAATTATCTTCCTCTTCTCAGTTAAGGAAATTGTTTTCGTCCAAAAGCGATATCCTTATAATTTACTTGAGTCCTGTCGATTATAATTTGACATATTAAGGGCACGGTCTACAGAAATTTCCGTTGTAATTTTTGTACCAGATGTTTTTTTTTTTATTTTAGACATAAATTTTGACTAAATGTTGCTGTTATGAAATTTTTTTATCTCTCTCAGTTTTTGTGTAGTGACTCATAAACGTCAAGATTTGCGTGTTACTGTGTTATGTACGCCACTTAAACCAACCAACATACCAAACTGATAATATTTACAGTGAAGATCGATGTTGTAGGCTACGTCTTCTACATAAAACAAAAACAAAAAATTGTATGTAAAGAATTATTGAATTTTTTTAACAATATAATTTTAAATTTAAACTACTCATTTTTCAATACAATTATATTATTATATCCTTGCTCACACCACTCCGATGATAATTGCGTTAGTTAAAAATTTTAAGTTTCTCGAAGCCAATATGCATAGATCAAAAGGAAGCAATCCTAGACAATAGTATTTGCCAACTTTCTGAGTAAATATTTTCCTCAGTAATGCATTTTTAGGGCACAATTTCTTACACCAAAATTTCGTCTACTTAAAAAATACTCCCTTGTTTCTATTGCTTTCACGATAATAATTTTTTAGTGTCTAAGCGGGAGCAGATATAAAAAAATCTATTTAGCAGTTTTGTTTAAAATAGTTTTACAATTCTGGCTAATTTTTACAAGACAGAGAAAACTGTGAAATTTTTGTTACTTAACTTGTTAGTCGAAAGCGTATAATTTCTTGTGAAAAAAAAAATCTGTCACGGTAAAAAAATTAACGGGGGAGCATGCGGGGAAATAGATTAGACTTAACGAATACGTTTGTCTGAGAAAATGTTTCTTCTTAAAGTTTATCATACATCATTATCTAGTGTTGTCGTTTTACAGTTTTTTTATACCGATCTTTAAACACCCTCAAATTTCGACTGACGTTTCGAACGTTTATTTATATATCGCGCACTCTTAAAAGTATGTAGCAAATTGTCTGAAACAAGCGTACGCGTTTTACAGTGTACGCATGCATACGCTGCATTCAGCAGCGGTACTTAACCCCGCAACTATATCCACGAAGGGCTCACGCTGGCAACTTCCAGGTCCACTTAGAACTTCCGAGGCAGGTCAAGATACCCACCTCACGGAAATTCCCCCAGGATGGGGAAATCAACCGCTGAAGTAGGAAACGGTGATATAAGCGCGCAGGCTCAAAATTTCCCTTCCGATGTCGACGCACCGCTTCACTTCTGGACTCCTTCAGCACGGCTTAGGGCTTAGGCAGGGATTACGACTTCACGTAACAATTAACACGCAACAACAATTAACATGCAACAAGTAGCCTAGCGGAGTTGGCGCCAGAGAAATTGGACCTGTGTCCTTCCAGCGGCGAATAATCGTGGTATTCTGACTTACAATGTAACTAAATGGACACTATTGATATATTTCACTCCATATAGGCTATTTAACAGGATCGTCGAATAAAAAAGCACACAATGTAAAATAGTATATTTCTAACTTTACGAAAATTATAAATGTCTTAAAAAGAGCTGTCGAAACCTATAACAGTCTAAAGTCTACTATCATTTCACTCCAACTACCAATCTTACACTAATAGAACGCTTAAGGCTCAGGACCTATACAGATGGGCGAATTATTGTTTTATGGTTCGTATTATTTGAATTATCATAATTAATCTATCCTCGTTGATTGTTTGCTAAGCTGGTTTTATTCCGAGAGTCTAAGCAGGAGACGGTTTAAGAATTAAATCACCCTAAACGTATACTTACAAGCGACTCACGCATCTACGTCTTGCTAGAGTGAGTGAAAGATTTTGGTCAGCGATTAACATCGTGGTCTTTAGCGCTGGTGAGGGTTGACATGAGGTGAGTATGGAGCGGCGCCTGAATGTATGGGCGTGGTAAACGGGAGATCCCCGAGAAAAAACGCTGACCAGCGGCATCGTCCAGCACGATTCCCACATGCGAAAATCCGGGGGCCGACCTCGCCTGGAATCGAGCCCAGATCGCTTTGGTGGGAGGCGAGAGGTCTGACCCCTCGGACAAAGCGGTCCCTTTCCCCTGTAAAGCTTAGATTGGTTGGATGAGACATATCGTGTACCTCCCCCTCCCCACCCTTATTTAATTTGCATCATAAGAGAGAGGAGAGGGGAAATATTTCACTGTTAAATGCTTTAAACACTTTGTTAGTCGACAGAATTTTGCAATTGACTTGCTTTAAAAGGGAACAGCTACAGTCGTACATTTTAAATTAGTTATGAATGATAAAAATATCACTTTACAACAGATCAGTTTTGAAGTTTACTTTGTAATCAATGAATGTTTTCTACTTAAAAATGATTTTAGGTGTTATTTCAATGAAAACGATTTTTCAAGTATTTTCTAATTTTTTTTAGTAAAATATAAATGTTTAAAAGTTGCATTTTAAATAAAAAGTGTTCGTAAAAATATTATCAAGGTCTCTCATGTATCTTAACAGATTTTTTACGTACTGTAACTTATGTTTGAAATAGTTTTCTTAAAAATATATTTTTGAGAAGTAATTTAATTAAACAATCATTATATCACACTGGAAGTATTGACCGGAAGTAATGTTGACAGTGGCCTTAATAGTTGTGACGTTTGCTTACGTTTTTATGAGGTAATTTGTCTTTATGAGACCTGTTATCCTAGTGACGTCACGTAACGCTCCGAGATAATATGCTAAAAGGGTTTGTTAGTGTGTATGGTAAGAATTCCGTACTGCAAGTGTATTAATAGCAATTCAGAGTATTGCGTTACCGCTCCAGAAATTGGGGGTTGTGTCTGTTCGTCCAACTTTAGCGAATTCAATTCAGTCTGTGCTAGGTTATATGTGTGCACGTCACAGCCGGAATGAAATATGGAAGGAGTTGATCTGCCACAGAATTACGTCTCTGTTCATGCTGTCACAAAAGGAAATGCACATATTGTAGTTCGGGGGGAACTGATTGGAACCGAGATGCACGGCAGCCAAGACGCCCTACATCCGCCTTCACAAAGGCCACTAGAAATAGAGAACCGAACTGAAGCAGCACGCTTGCTAAGTCTAGACTGATTTATTTATTACGCTTCCATCGAATATAGGTCACAAAGAAGTTACCTACGGACCGCGGGGTACTCTAATCGAGTGAGTTTGCGTATGTGTTGCTTTTAGCAGGAACTTGGTAGTGTTGTGGTGTATGTTTCCATCTTATACTACACGAAGAAAAGACGTAATGTATTAATGGTGTTGGTGGAAAAGATCGCAATTTTTAATTGTACATTTGTGTCAAACGGTGCACAAATTTAGACATTAAATAAAAAGCCTTTTCCCATAAATATTATAATCTGCTTACTTTCGAAGGTTTGCGTTTGAGCGGTTGTGAGAGATGCAGTTGCACTATTCTCTCATCATACAACTAGTAAAAACTATCCGTTATGCAGAAATTGAACTCTTGAGCTATTTAGAATAATGTTGTGGTTATTAAAAAGTTGTGCATAAAAATAAAGAAAGTCTAATTAAGACGAAGACAAATAAAATAAAATTATTTCTAACGCAGAATAGTAAAAATTTGATACATTGTTTATTAGAAACGCATTACTTTGTATGGAAAGTTAGAAAAAAAATTTCTGGGAGTAATTTTATTTTTCCGCGTTTACTTCCAAAAAAACATATCCCATTCCAAATGGAAGCAAGAGTATTTCTCGGATTCATTCTATAGGCCGTTCGGAGTAAACTGAGCTCTAAACTTTTAACCTTAGAAACATGTAACTATCCGTTACTGCATATAATTGAACATGAACTATAGTTAGTTCCCTTACTGCTTGTATAGTTGGTAGCTATGTTAGATAATATAGTTCCGTTTATTTTCGTATTTGAATACAACTATATCGAAACAAAATCAATCTGTATCATGTAATGTAATATATAAGTTAATGAATTTTATAATACAATTTCCTGTTAAATCGCCTACAACAATACCGAGAGACAATAACCTAAATCGACATACTTGTATTTTATATAATTAGTAAACATTTTTTTAATCAAACTATTTGGGTTGTCGAGAGAGGTTAGACATATCCCGTCGTTAGCCGTTACAGTTGGAAAGATATGAGTTGGCTGAAAATAGAACTTTAGCAGGGCTTTAGAGTACTTACTTTATCCCGAATCGCCTGTATGTCAGGGACGTGTACTTTACAGTCCTTTTTGACCACTGATGTTTTGACAAACTTTTGACGAGTACAAACCAGTAATAATAGAAATTAATTCGTGGGTAAAACACATGCTACCTGCTTGTACCGTTATAAGCCAATGGATATTCGACTTTTGACCAGTGCGTGCATAGAACTCTGAAGTCTAGGCTGCTACCAGAGGGAAACACGAAATACTTGTACCTCTACACATAATTATGTTTATACGCGGTTCGGGATAAAGTGAGCATTATAAATGCCGGCTTAAGGCTTCGCTCATAAGTTTTGCAGTGGTTTCGGAATTATTTTTTTTCGCAAATTAATACGTACATAAAAAATTCATTCTTACAGTTTTAACACTTATATATCATCATTTGTATCTTACTTTTTCTGTCGCAATACACCTAACAGATATTCATATTTTTGCCCCTGAAATAACACATTTTTGTTGTCAAAATAAACCAAAGTGAAGCTAAAGAATTTTTTGCTAGCAAACGGTACATTATTTTAAAAACCGCTCTGGCAAAATGATGTATCGTATGACTGTACACAGTGTCAAATTTTTTCAAACATTTGGTTAAAAAATATTTGCGTTATTTACAATTGTTTGAAGTAATTGAGAAATCATGTCCTTAAGTTATACTTTCAGCCAGTTCGTATCTTTCCGCGCGTAACTGCTGACGCCGAGAAATATCTTAGGCCGTGTCTCACTTCATTGAGAGTGTTTTCTCTCGCAACCATGCCATATTGACGTCAGAGAGAGTGCTCTATGGTCGTCTGAATTTGTTGGCGAGAGTGCGGGAGATCGAGAGTACAGCGAGAGAACGAAACTGTTCACTCGCTGCTCTCTCTCGTTCTCTCTGGCGCACGCCATCTTGATTACAACTATGGTTTGAGGTTATTGTAGAAATGTGTGTCACGTATTGCAAATATTTCAATACTTATGCATAAATAATTATTTCCAATGAACAGTTAATTATGGCGAGAGAAGTTTTGTAAACATGTTCTGCCCTAATATACGTTTAAATACACAAAGTACAAAATTACTGCATCGCCTATAAATAGTTATTCGCTACCTGAAATACGACTCTGGGTAAGTTTAAAATTATTATTTGAATTGCCTACAAACATATTTGATGTATTTACATCTTGAATTAATAAAATTGACCCACTTGTTAACTTTGCATCGTTTGTTTACAAACTCGAGAATGCATCGTCCCAGTGGAGAGAGCGAGAGTGCCAGAGGGCTCTCTCGTGGTAATGCGAAATATCTAACTTCTCTGGGCACGTCACTTGATGTTTGCGCGTGTAAAATAAAATGTGCAGTCGGTATGAGTCGATACAATTTGATTAAAAAAGTATATTAATTATATGAAACGCAATTAAGAGTGCGTAGTAGATAAATAAACGCTGAAAACATTGATTGATTCCTACGCTTTCTTAAAAGCCATTATATATAAAACACTCAATGACAATCCTAGATAACGATATTTGCCAACTTTATGAGTAAATATTTATCCAGAATTACTAATTCGTTAAGCGTGATCTCGTGCGCCGCAGCACGAGGTTCCGGCGTCAGAGATTGTGCTACATCAGTTCGTAACACTAGAAACAATTTTGTTTGAAACGTTGGCTAAAACTATTGTCTAGGATTGATGCTGTTTAATTTTCGTAAATTGGCTTCAAGAAAGCTACAATTATAGATAAATGCTTTTAGTGTTGAATTATGTACCACGCCCTCTTAAGTCGATTTCAATTGATTTTGTTTCAATATTTATCAACTAAGGTATGTGATGTTATTAATCACTTTATACCTACTAGGACATGTATAAATAATAAATATCCTGTATGGTTTTCTAAAGAACTAATTAGACTTATTAAATCTAAAGAACGCCGACATAAAATATACAAAAGAAACCAAACAAGACATAACTATAACAGCTTTTCCAATTTACGGAAACTAGTCAA